>LNAC01002273.1:0-22458 GCA_002007465.1 Ailurus styani | reverse complement strand
CACTTTTGAGATTTTCTGACCGTTAGGTCCTAGAAAATGGGGGGGGAGAGCGCCACTCCGGCCACTTAGGGCTGGGCCTCTCCCCCAGAATAGGGGAAAAGCCAGGCCTAGCTTAGCTAACCTACAATGACTCTACTAGATAAAAGACTTGTTTATCTCTCCCAATGACTGGAAGTTCCTGTACTTCTGGTTGCTATCCAAACCATAACCAATAACCCATACATTCTCCTGAATAATCAAACCGTATCAGTTAATTAGCTTCGTTTCACTTTCGTTTGTTCAGTGTTTATAGTTAAACTCTACCAGCTTTTGCTCCTCCATACTACCAGTAAAGGTAGGGGGGAATAAAGAAGGAGAATAATACTTCTTTTTGTACAAAGGATCANCTTTTGCTCCTCTATACTACCAGCAAAGGTAGGAGGGAATAAAGAAGGAGAATAATATTGCTCTTTGTACAAAGGATCAACTTTTTGATCCACTATCTTTACAAAAAGAGCAGCACTCTTGATTTCCTTAATATTCTCTATCTTTGAAAGCATTCTGTAGATTGCTTTCAAGGTAACCTTAGTATCTACAATATCCTCTAGTATTAGTACCCTAGAGTACCTAGCTGAAAGCTCTAGTATTTTCTGAAACTCTATTGTCTTGTAGATCTTTTGTTCTACAAATTCTTCTATCTCTTCCTGGGTTACCTCTTCACGGGACTTCATCTTCTTTAATTTTTCTGCCAATCCTGAGATAGAGTAGTGAATAGAGACACACACTAGGGGAAAGTGTAATAGGGGAAGAATAAGTCCTGAAAGAGGGGTAGCCCCCTCTAAGAGGGAGATTACCAAGACAGTCTCTCCATTGTATTTTTGAGAGACCATCTCTTGTGCAGAAAGATTATTCTTTTCTACCCAGGGAGTATCTCCCATATAAAACCAATTGATTCTTTGTGCTAGTCAGTGTATTGAATTATCTATCTCATACTTGTTAAAGATCTGCCTGTTATAGTACTTATTCTCTATCTCATTCTTAAAGAGCTGATGATAGAGTTTAGGTAGGTAAGCTATATGCTTTTCTAGCTTAAATACCTCCTTAGAATCCTCTGGAGAGAGTAAAGAGGCCTGTTCCACAGCCTCATTCAGAGAGTTTACCTCTCCAGAAAGTACCTTTTTCGAGAGGGAAGAAACCTTTTCATGTGCCTCTGCTCTACTTTTAACTAAGGGAGAGTGCAAAACCTTAAGCATTACCCCCTGGGAAGAGATTAATCCCTTAGTTAAAGAGAGATTCTCCTGTAGTTGTGTTGTATTAACCTTCATCTTTTGCAAGACTGTATTCATCTTTCTTACTATATTGAATAAAAGGGTAGGAGCATCTACTAAGCTTATCCTTTCATTAGAAGAGTGACTTATATCCCTTTCATCTCAGAGAAGAATATTCTCCTGAGAAAGTTCTGCTAGCTTAGTAATTCACCTACTTAAACCTGAGATATTCTCCAGCGTGATCGGATTCAGCTTGTGGGGCATAGAGGAAGACCCTATCTGGTTCACTGAAGCCTCCTCAGCAAACTCCTTTATCTCCTCTCTAGCCAAACTTCTAAGGTTAAAGGCTAGAGCATTAACTATCTGTGCTAGAGAGGAAAGAGAGTATAGGTAGTTTGAGTATCTATTTCTGGGAATAGCCTGGGTTGAACCGTAAAGGCTAAAGAGCTTAAACCTGTGGGCTAACCTTTCCTGTATCTCTGGACCTATGTGAGCATAGGTACCTACAGAACCTTTAATAGAGATTACCTCTACCTTTCTTCTAGCAAGGTAGAGAAACTCTAGTGCAGACTCTAGCTCTTGGTAGGTTATTGCAAACTTGTACCCAAAAGAGGTAGGTTCTGCATGTTGACCATGAGTCCTACCTACCTGTAGTGTTTCTATGTATTTATAAGAAAGAGAAAAAAGAGTCTTCTTTAGTGCCTCTACTTCCTTTACTAAGAGTTGATTTGACTCCCTTAGTGCTAAAGAGGTAGCACTATCAATAACGTCTGAGCTGGTAAGACCATAGTGAATCCATTTAGAAAGAGGAGAAGACTGTAGCTTTCTCTCTAATACTCTTAAGAAAGCTACAAAATCATGCTTAGTTTTTAACTCTTCTTCCTCTATCTCTTGGGGAGAAAGCTCCTGAATAAGACTCTCTAGCTCCTGTAATTCTTCTTGGGGTAATCCTAATTGNGCAAATAAAACCTCCTTCTCGAGTGTTAATCAACGTTTGTATTTCTCTTTTTCAGAGAAGAGCTGTTCTAGTTCAGGAACCCTATAACGGGCTATCATAAAAGGATAAAAGAAGCCTTTAAAAGCTTTAATTTTAAAAGTTTTAGGGAAAGAAAATAGCTATTATTAGCAATCTAAAAATTTGTATGCTAAAATATTAGTTGTATGGTAGCTAAAAAAGAGGTAATACTAGGAATTGACCTAGGTACAACTAACTCCTGTGTAGCAGTAATAGAAGGAGATAAGTCTAAGGTACTTGAGACCCCTGAAGGAAAGAGAACAATTCCTTCTGTTGTTTCCTTTAAGGGAGAACAGATTATTGTGGGAGATAGTGCTAAAAGACAGATGGTTACAAATAAAAACACCATCTACTCTATTAAGAGATTGATTGGTACAGATAAGAAGGTTTCTGCACAAGGGAAGGAGTATACCCCTGAAGAGATTTCTGCATACATCCTTTCATATATCAAGGAGTATGCAGAAAAGAGAATAGGTTCTGCTGTAAAGAAGGCAGTTATTACAGTACCTGCATACTTTAATGATGGTCAGAGACAATCAACTAAGAATGCAGGTAAGATTGCAGGACTAGAGGTAGTAAGAATAGTTAATGAACCTACTGCTGCTGCCTTAGCTTATGGACTAGATAAAAAGGATGGAGACCATAAGATACTTGTTTATGACCTAGGAGGAGGTACCTTTGATGTCTCAATACTGGAGATCGCAGAAGGGACCTTTAGGGTACTTGCTACNGCCTTAGCTTATGGACTAGATAAAAAGGATGGAGACCATAAGATACTTGTTTATGACCTAGGGGGAGGTACCTTTGATGTCTCAATACTGGAGATTGCAGAAGGGACCTTTAGGGTACTTGCTACCTCCGGAGACAATAAACTAGGTGGAGATGACTGAGACCAAAGAATTATTACCTGATTGCTTGAGACAATCAAGAAAGAGTATGGAGCTGAACTTTCAAAGGATAATCTAGTACTACAAAGACTAAAAGAAGCTGCTGAAAAGGCTAAGATAGAACTTTCTTCTGTAAACCAAACACAGATTATGCTTCCCTTCCTAACGATGATTAAGGGAGAACCCTTAAATGTAGACTTAACACTCTCTAGGGGTCAGTTTGAGCTTTTAACCAAGGACTTACTGGAAAGAACAATAAGACCTGTAGAGGATGCTGTTGCTGAGTCTCAGGTAAAGATGGGAGAGATAGATCAGATTCTTTTGGTAGGAGGTTCTACCAGAATGCCTGCAGTACAAGAATTAGTAGAAAGATTAACAAAGAAAAGACCTAATCTTTCTATTAATCCTGATGAGGTAGTAGCCTTAGGAGCTGCAGTACAAGCAGGTGTGCTTGCAGGAGATGTAAAGGATGTTCTTCTTCTAGATGTAACTCCTCTAACACTAAGTATTGAGACACTAGGGGGAGTAGCTACTCCCCNTGTAACTCCTCTAACACTAAGTATTGAGACACTGGGAGGAGTAGCTACTCCTTTAATACAAAGAAATACTACCATCCCTACAGAGAAGAAACAGATTTTCTCTACTGCAATGGATAACCAACCTAGTGTAGATATTCATGTTGTACAAGGAGAAAGACCTATGGCTGCAGACAATACTACCCTAGGTACCTTTGCCCTAACAGGTATTAAGATGGCACCTAAAGGAGTACCTAAGATAGAGGTTTCTTTCTCTATAGATGCAAATGGAATACTTACCGTTAGGGCAGAGGATAAGGATACAGGTAAAAGCAACAATATAGTTATTAAGAATTCTTCAGGACTATCTGAAGAAGAGATAAATAAGAAGATTAAGGAAGCTGAAGAGAACCTAGAGAGAGACAAGAAGGTAAAGGAAGAGGTTGAAACTATTAACCAAGCTGAGTCCTGGGTTTCTATGCTTGAAAAACAGATTGATGAGAAGAAAGAGGCTGTTCCTGAGGGAGTAAGAGAAGAGTCTAAGAAGTTAGTTGAGGAGATAAGAGGTTACATTAGAGAGAAGAAGATAGAAGAGTTAAAGGCTAAGATGAATGAACTTCAAGCCTTAAGTGCAAAGATGATGCAAGAGGTATACAAGAAGGAGGCTGAAAAGAAGAATGCAGAAGGTACTTCCGGAGGAGAGGATAATGCAGCTAAGGCTGAAGAGGTTAAGGAGGTAGAGGTTGAACCTGTTTCAGAGGGAAACTCTTCTAGTTAGAGGATAAAAAGAGTTATTTACTTACCTAAGAGATAGACTCTCTTTAAGAAAAGCTACCTGGGGTTCATCCCTCGGGACTGTTTTTAAATTTTTTTATGGAGTATAAAAGGTTGTTTTTTGGGCTACTTTAGATAGCCTTATTGCCCCCCCTGGGGAGGGTTAAGCCTATCAGAAAGCCCTGTTTTTTTGCCTCTAAAGTATCTTAAAATAACTTATTGGAGCATCTTTAGAGCATTTTGAACCAAACTGAGGAAAGAGAGACGACCCTAGGAAAAAAAAGGATTGAGGAGATAATAGTTAACCTAATCTCCTGAGATCCTAGACCAATACCCTTAGAGGTTCTAAAATCTAAGTTTTTTAGGTATCTAAGACTGCATCATCCTACAGACTTTGTAGGAGATGACTCTTTTCTTTCTACCCTACAGGAGCTTAAGGCTAGTTACCTTATAGGAGAGAATGAGTTTGGTAAATGGTTTATAGACTATCCTGATTGCAAGATAAGTAATAGAACAGGTACAGGCTTCTTAGATATAGACGAGAAAAACGGAAACGGTTTCATCACTGTTAAGAAGAATCAGAAAGAGTATAAGAAGTCTTCTCACTTCGTACACAAAAAAAACCTTAATGGGGCTAAAAAGGGAGACTTTGTTAGGTTTGTTGAGTTAGAACCTAACTTTAAGAAGAAGAGAACAAGTAGGTATGCCTTAATAGATGCCTCCATTACAGAGGTAATAGAGGCTCCTGTAGAGTAGCATGATAGAGAGAAAGGAGCTCTCAGTTGAGAGAGAACCTCGTTTGCTCTTTAAAACTCCTAATGAGAAACCTACACTGGAAGAACTTTCCAAGCAGAAGATTGCTCACGATCTTGGTCTTGCGGCAGAACTACCTAGACAGAGTAAGAGAATACTTGCACTCTATCAACTCTTCTCTTACTATTTCTTTAGGTCAGAGACAAAGGCTTACATAGCCTTAAAGATAGTTGAGATAGCAGATAGGTTAAAAAAGAGATACAGAGAGAATATGGATCTAATCAATAAGTATGTAAGTACAGCTAACTTTGATAGCGGAGATAGCTTTAGAAAATACATAAGCTTTGTGAACCATAAAGACCTTAAAGAGTTTAAGGAGGGAGAAGAGCAGATTAACTTCTTTAAGCAGTTACTGTACTACTATGACCAACGAAAGGAGGGGAAGATTCAACTTTCTGCCTCTGTTATAAAGCTAAATATAGCTGCACTTAAAAAGATAGAGGAAGAGTCTTTTGAGAGCTGGTTAAGGCTCTTAGATGTAAACTACGAGCTAAGGAATACGATAATAGGTCATGAGAACAAAAAAGCTATTTACCATCTTAGTCAGAAGTATGTAGACCTACATACTCTCTTGGAACAAGCTAGAGAAGCTTCCCTGGATGATTTAGCACACCTTAGGGAGGAAACTGTTAAGGAATACTATGAGATTATGAGGTACTTTCAGTTACCCTCAAATAAGTTACTAAACTTTAGACTTTTTCTGCAAAAGAAGCTAGAGTCTAGAATGTATGAGGCTCAATTCTTGAAGCTACAGTCAGGTAATTCCCTAAACTATGATTTTCTTGCCTTGGAGAATAACTGTAAGGAATTTAGAAGACAGTACCTTTTAAGTGTTAGGGAGATTACTGCAGTTATTAACCATTACAAGAAGGCTATTATTAGGTACCAGACCTTTTTTGGTCATGAACTGGAGAAGTTAATAGCCTTCTTAAAGGAAAGTTACCTAAACCTTATTAACCTGATCTATCAAAGGTTAAGTGATGCTAAACACTTTCTGGAGGGAAAGAAGAATCCTCTTCTTCCTGAGGAGATAGAGATTGTGATGGAGCTAGAAAGAGAGAAGATAGATAAGCAGCTAAAGGAACTAAGAGCTAGGTATTCTTCTGTACTAGTTCCCCTAATAGATGCTTTTGAAAGAGAGTTAGAGAATATAGAGAATAGAAGCTGTTTTAATGGAGAATATGGTTATAACCAGTATGTTGAACTGAAGAAGCTAAAGAATGAGACTGTAGAGGCTTTTGTCTCTAGGTTTAAGGCTGAAAAGGAGAGAATAGAGAAGATAGTAAATGAGAGAAAGAAGATAATGGAGAATATGGTTGAGAAGGTCTCTGATGATGCTTCTGCAGCTGTAGATAAGCTTAGGGAAGAGTGTAGTGTACTCTGTTCAGATCTTCTGAGAGAGAATCAATACTTTTGGTCAAGGTTTAATGCTGAATTTAACTCTACCTCTAGAAGGTATTTTGTAAAGTTATATAGTGAGTATTCTCCCTATATTTGTAGCTGAAAAGATGGGGAGACAGGGTGAATGCAGGAATACCTTAAACTTAAAATTAATTCAGAATACCTTAGAAAGATAGGATCTACTGTTATTGAGTTCTCTCCAGAAGGGAAGTATCATGAGAAGTGTGCAAGATTAATAGAGAGTTATGCTAACTACTTTAGGAATATTTGTATCAAGAGAGATAGGGTAGAGCTTGATTCTTTAATCAAGCTAAATACTATTCCTAGGGTAGATTACTCAAAGGTAGAGGAGAAACTTAATAAGAGCCTATTAGAATTAGAAGAAAATCATACAAACTGTCTTAATTTAGTAAATAAATTACTAAATAGGGCTTAGAGAGGGAGATGTTTAAGTCTAAGATCATTGAGAAGGGGAAGATTAACTGGAAGGAACCTATCATACTGGATAAGCTAGGTTTTGACTTTGATGAGGCCAATAGAAAGGTATTTATTGAGAGCTTTATTGCAACCAGTCCCGATGCTACCCCAGAGATGATTGAGGAAGCATGTGCTAAGGAGATAATTGAGGAGAATATCTCTCAATTATTGATTGCAATGCTTTCAAAGTACTATGTTATTGATATTGCAGAGGAAGATGTAGATTTTAAGGTTAGAAAGTTGACTGAGCATATCGCTGCTCTTCAGAAGAAAGGTTCTGACCTGGTAGCTACAGAGGAGCAGATTAGACAAAAGGCCTATAAGTTAGTCTTTAAGGAGATTATCTTTGATGATTTAGCAAAGAGATGGGGGATAAGAATTACAACAGAACAGGCTAGACACTTCTTGGAGCACATCGCTCGTCAGACTGGTCAGGACTTTAGCGTCTACCTGAATGATCCTGAATCCTTAGAGTGTGTGAGACTAGATATTCAACAGCTGGAGGTAATGAGACATGTAGTTATAAGGTTTGATACAAGGGTAAATATTCCTAAGTATCATAAGTACTGACTAAAGATTAGGGCAGAGGCCCAACAAAGCCTAAGATATATTGTGCCTAAGTTCAAGAAGAATTAGCTTTAGATAGTTAAAAGGGTTAAGCAGACAGTTTTAGTTAAGACTCAACTAAGCTAAGGATGGCCTTCCACATAGAGAGTCTTTTTGCATATGNAAATAGGGCTTAGAGAGGGAGATGTTTAAGTCTAAGATCATTGAGAAGGGGAAGATTAACTGGAAGGAACCTATCATACTGGATAAGCTAGGTTTTGACTTTGATGAGGCCAATAGAAAGGTATTTATTGAGAGCTTTATTGCAACCAGTCCTGATGCTACCCCAGAGATGATTGAGGAAGCATGTGCTAAGGAGATAATTGAGGAGAATATCTCTCAATTATTGATTGCAATGCTTTCAAAGTACTATGTTATTGATATTGCAGAGGAAGATGTAGATTTTAAGGTTAGAAAGTTGACTGAGCATATCGCTGCTCTTCAGAAGAAAGGTTCTGACCTGGTAGCTACAGAGGAGCAGATTAGACAAAAGGCCTATAAGTTAGTCTTTAAGGAGATTATCTTTGATGATTTAGCCAAGAGATGGGGGATAAGAATTACAACAGAACAGGCTAGACACTTCTTGGAGCACATTGCTCGTCAGACTGGTCAAGACTTTAGCGTCTACCTGAATGATCCTGAATCCTTAGAGTGTGTGAGACTAGATATTCAACAGCTGGAGGTAATGAGACATGTAGTTATAAGGTTTGATACAAGGGTAAATATTCCTAAGTATCATAAGTACTGACTAAAGATTAGGGCAGAGGCCCAACAAAGCCTAAGATATATTGTGCCTAAGTTCAAGAAGAATTAGCTTTAGATAGTTAAAAGGGTTAAGCAGACAGTTTTAGTTAAGACTCAACTAAGCTAAGGATGGCCTTCCACATAGAGAGTCTTTTTGCATATGAACTTATTGACTCTAGGGGAAATCCTACTGTTGCATGTATTGCCAGAATCTCTAAGGGGGGTATTGGGGGTAGAAAGTATGCTACTGCGAAGGTGATGGTTCCTTCTGGGGCTTCCACAGGTTCAAAGGAAGCTTTAGAACTTAGGGATGAAGACCCTTCTAGGTTTTGTGGAAAGGGCGTAAAGAAAGCTGTTCACTATATCAACTATGTATTAGGACCTTCCCTTGTTGAGAATAATGTAAATCCAGCTAATCAGGCAGAACTTGACCAGTTCTTGATTGACCTTGATGGTACTGAGAATAAGTCAAGATACGGTGCTAATACAATACTGGCTGTTTCCTTAGCCTGCGCTAAGGCTGTTGCAAAGGCAAAGAATATTCCTCTTTATCAATACATAGCCGAGTTAGCTGGAAGCCCTAAGGTAAATAGGTTTGTTCTTCCTTTACCGATGGTGAATGTTATCAATGGTGGAGCCCACTCAGATAATACACTGGACTTTCAAGAGTTTATGTTTGTACCTGTAGGAGCTTCTTCTATGCATGAGGCTATTAGGATTTCTGCAGAGTGTTTCCATTCCCTTGCTAAGTTCTTAAAGAAGAGAAACTTAAGTACTGCAAAGGGAGATGAAGGGGGTTTTGCTCCAAACCTTAACTCTACTGAAGAAGCTTTGAATGCAATGATGATTGCTATCGAGAAGGCAGGATATGTTCCTGGGGTGATGCATGGTCATGTGGCTATTGCACTAGACTGTGCAGCTAGTGAGCTTTATGACAAGGATACAGATAGTTATAGGTTTAAGAAGGCTATTAAGGCTGGGTTAATGACTGAAAGTGCAGGAACAAAGAGTAGTGCTCAGATGATTGACTACTATGTCGAGTTGGTAAACAAGTATCCTATTATCTCTATTGAAGACCCCCTAAATGAGAGTGACTATGATGGTTTTAAGCTAATGCAAAAAAGACTGGGTAATAGGATACAGATTGTAGGGGATGACCTATACTGTACCAATCCTCAGTTGACACAGATGGGAATAGATAAGGGTTTGACTAATGCGATCCTTATTAAGGTGAACCAGATAGGTACACTTTCAGAGACACTAAAGACAATGCAGTTGGCAAAGGGAGCAGGATGATCCTGTATTGTCTCACACCGTTCTGGGGAAACAGAGGACACCACTATTGCAGATATTGCAGTAGGTACAATGTCTGGACAGATAAAGACAGGTTCTTTCTCAAGATCTGAGAGAATAGCTAAGTATAACAGACTAGCTGAGATTGAGATAGAGTTAACCTCAGCAAACTCTACCTTCTATGGTCTTTACAGCATGTTTAGTCTAGACTTTAACAATACTGAGCTATTTAAGGTTAAGAGGTATATGGTTAATGAAAGTACAGGAGAGGTAAAGTCTGAGATAGTGAAGGATGCAATCGTACCTCCTACCTCTTCTAAGGCTGAGGTTGGATCAGGAGAGAAAACAGCAGAGGCTAAGAAGGGAAAGAGAAGAGGTTTAAGGGGAGGAAAGAAGGATAAAGAGAAGGGTAAGGAAGAAGAGCTTAGTTCTTTTAAGAGTGCCAAGGGTGAGAAGAAAAAGGAAGAAGGTGGAGATACCTCAGTAGAAGAAAAGGCTAAGAAGAAATAGTATCTTCTTTTTAAACTAGGATAAGATAACTTTCTGAGCAAGCTCTTTGCTCAGTTATCCTTAGTTTGCGCAGGGTAGCTGTTCTTACCTCAGGAGGAGATGCTCCTGGGATGAATAGCGCCCTCTTTAGCTTTAGTGCACTAGCTAAAAAAAAAGGACATGAGGTTATCTTTATTGAGGATGGTTATCAAGGCTTCCTAGAGAGTAGGTACCTTAAGCTTGAACCAGAACAGCTAAGAAAAGAAGTTTACTCAGCCGGTACCTTTATTGGCTCTAGCAGATCAGCAGACTTTAGAAAGTCTGAGGAGGCTAGAAAGAAGGGGATAGGTGCACTTAAAAAAAAAGGAGCTGAGGCTCTTGTAGTCTTTGGGGGCAACGGTTCTTATGAGGGAGCTTCTCTTTTATCTAAGCTAGGTTTACCTGTTATACTAGCACCTGCAACAATCGATAATGATGTTTCTTCTTCAGGTTATACAATAGGTTTTTTCTCTGCTTTAGAGGAGATAGGGGGAGCGATAAAGAAGATCTGGGATTCTGCTAATTCTCACTCTCAGCTGACCTTTATTGAGGTTATGGGAAGAGACTGCTCTGATCTAGCTGTTTTTTCTTCTTGTGCCTCTCCCCTTGTAGACCTGGTCATTACCCAGGATAAGGTTCCTACAATAGCTGAGTTAAAGAAGAAGCTTTTAAAGCTAAAGAAGATCGGTCGTAAGGGAATGGTTGTAGTGATTGCTGAGAAAATACTTGGTCAGAAAACACTTCCGGAGATGGGAAAGCTTACACAGGAGCTAGAAAAAGCCCTAGGATGTACTGTTAGAGGTTGTGTCTTAGGTCATACCCAAAGAGGTGCTACTCCTACTACCTGAGAGCTCTTTCTTTCCTCTCTTTTTGGAAAAGAAGCCTTTGAGTCCTTTGAAAAGAAAGAGTTTGATGTAGCAATAGGTTTTGATGGTCTAAATTTTTACAGAACACCTTTATCTCAGCTGAAACATGACTCTAAGGGCTCTAGATTAGCTTTAATCGAGTATAAAAACTCTTTAGCTTTTTAGGAAATGAGTCCTCATTTCTCCCTTAAGTGTACAAAGATTGTAGCTACTATTGGTCCAGCTATTACCCTTAAGCTAAGAACAGATTCTTTAAGAACACCAGAAAATCCTGAGTATGTAAAGGTTTTAAAGCTTTTTGATCAATTATTCACCAAAGGCTTAAACTGTGTTCGTTTCAACTTCTCTCACTCTAATAGTGATGAAAGAAGCTTTAGACTGGAGGTTTTAAGGGCTGCCAAGGAAGAGTTTTACAAAAGCTTTAACAGGATAGATGAAAGGGGCAACTCTCCTAATAGCTTGAGATTTGTTTTTCCTCTCTCAGAGATGTGTGATACCAAAGGTCCTGAGATAAGGGTTTGAAACTTTGGGACAGCTGATCAGTCCCAGCTTTATAAGAGAGGACAGACTCTCAGAATCTACTGCAAGGAAAAGAAGCTAGGTAATGCTGAGCTATTCTCTGTAACAGACTCTACAGGGAGTTATAACATGTCAATGGACTGCTCTCCAGGAGAGAAGGTCTTGGTTGATGATGGAAAGCTTTCTCTCTTGATACAGGCTGTATACACTGATGATGGAATAGTAGAGGTATTGGTTGAGAATGATCATCTTCTAAAGGCTAATAAAAGGGTGAATCTACCTAATGCAGACTATTCCTTACCCTTCCTAAGTGAAAAGGATAAGAATGATATCCTTTTCTCCCTTGAGGAAGGTTTTGACTGTATTGCCCTTTCCTTTGTAAACAGGGTAGAGGATATAAATGAGGTTAAGGAGCTTATAAGGGGTGCAGCTAAGAATCGCTTTAAGCTTCCTCTTATTATCTCTAAGATAGAGACTGCTCAGTGTCTAAAGAATATTGATGCAATCATAAAAGCCTCTGATGGGATTATGATTGCAAGGGGCGATCTTGCACTTGAAAGCCCTTACTGTGAGGTACCTTACTGGACTAAAGAGATACTAAAGAAGTCAGCAAGACAGGGGAAGCCTGTTATTGTAGCTACCCAGATGTTAGACTCCCTAGAGANGAAGCCTGTTATTGTAGCTACCCAGATGTTAGACTCCCTAGAGCGAAATGTTGTCCCTACCAGGGCTGAGGTTTCTGATGTCTATAGGGCTGCAGAACTCTCTTCTGACTGTACAATGCTTTCAGGAGAGACAGCTCAGGGTATGTTTCCCTTGGTAGCTGTCTCTACAATGGCCTCTATTGTGATGGCTAGTGAGAGAAAGTGTAACTATGAGAAACTATATGATCACTTCTCTAGAGAGTGTAAGCTTCCTAGACTTATCTCTTTGGGGGATGCAATCTTTAAGACAAGTGAAACCCTAGGGGAGACCCTAGCCTGCTTTATGTTTGAGAATGAACTACTAGAGGAAGAGATCCTTCACCTTGCTAGCCTAAAGCTACCCTTTCCCTTTGTTGTCTTTTCAAAGAAGGATAGCTACAGAGAGGCTGTAACAGACTATCATAATAAGATTAGCTCTCTCTATAGAGGGTTATACAGGGTTTCTGTACTAAACCTTTCTTCTGAGAGCCTAGAAGAGTGTGCAAGAACCTTCTTAGAGCTTTGTGGTTATAAAAAAAGCTCTGAGATGAGTCTTATTGCACTTTTTGAGGAGAATGCTTTAAAGGTTATTCCTTTTTAGGTAAGGGTTGGAGTACAACTTTAAAGATGTTAACTCACTTGTAAAGAGGATAGACTTCTCTAAGTTCCCCACTGGGGAGCTTAGTCCTCCTAACCTAAGGGGGATTCAGATAGATTCTTACAAGAAGTTCTTAGCTGATGGTCTTAAAGAACTAATCTTTAGATACTTTCCACTCTGTTCTGCCTCAGGGAATACCCAAATTTTCCTTGAGGAGGTGATTACCAAGGAATCAGAGGATACAGAGGAAGAGGCTATAAACAGGTCTAAGACTTATCAGTGTTCTCTCTACCTAAGGTTAAGAATGACTACCAATCATGATGGTAAAAAGACAAAGACTACAAATGCAAAGGTTTTCTTTGGTCACCTACCTATCTTCTCCTCTTCAGATAACTTCATCATTAATGGAACAGAAAAGTTTGTAATAAGCCAGATTGTTAGGTCTCCAGGTTTGTATGTACTCTCAAAGGCTCAGATTAGACTCTCTAACTCTAGAAAGAGAACACAGGAGGGAATAATCTGTGAGTTACTCCCTGTTAAGGGGGTATTGGTTTTATTCCATCTTTCAGATGAGAAGAATGCTGATGGAGCTATTAGGCTTGTAGCAAGAAATGCCTCAGGTATTAACTCCTTTACCTATCCTGTAACTGTCTTCCTTAAGGCCTTTGGTATCTCTCAAAAGGTTATTGAGAAGCTTTTTGAGAAGAATACAGAGGTACTAAGGTCTCTAAAGCAAGAGATCTTCAATACAGAGGATATTAAGAAGGATAGTACCTTTACAGCGATTATGCAGGAGATTAACAGCGCTAAAAGCTTACACAAGCTAAGAGACTTCTCTAAGGGCTGGGTAAAGCAGGCTCTTTACAGCTTCTGTATTGAGTACTCTGAGATAGAGAGAACAGGTGAAAGTAGTAAGAAGAAAGCACTACTAGAGAAGATCTACATTGAGATTGCTGCAAAGAATATTATCTCCTCCTTCACAATCAATAGCGAGGTTGCAAGAAGGGAGGTTCACTCCTATCAAGAGTTACTCTTTTCTTACTTCTTTGACAAGTACTACTATATGATCCTCCCTGCGGGAAGATACAAGCTGAACCATAAGCTTTCTGTTTGAGAGAGAATGAAGAATAGGTACCTAGCGGAGGACATAAAGGATCGCTCAGGAAAGGTAGTCTTTCCTGCCAAAACCTTTATGGACTTCGATACCTTCTCCAGGTTTAAGGAGTTAGCTATTGCAAAGAAGCTAAAGATACAGCATAGCTTTAAACCAGTGAGAACCTTTGATGACCTGGGGAATAGATACTCTCTCTATGATGAGATCTTCTATGAAAAGGTAGAGATCTATGCTGCAGGACTAGATACAGAGATTATCACCCTAATAGGTACTCCCTATTTGGATGACCATAGTCCTCTCTATCATGCAGACTTTCTTGCAATACTCTCCTATATCATCCAGCTAAAGAATAAGGTAGGAGAGTATGATGATATAGACAATCTAGGGAATAAAAGACTAAAGCTTATTGATGAGTTACTTGAGAATAGGATCATACTAGCCTTAGCTAGAATGCAAAAGTTCTCAATTGATAAGATGAACAGCCTTGAGTCAAAGCTGAACTACTACTCTCTAAAGGATGGAGAGTTAGATGACTACTTCTCTGTTAATGCAATACTAAATACAAAACCCTTCCAGATAGTGATTAAGGAATTCTTTAACTCTCACCAGTTGGTACAGTTCCTGGACCAACAGAATATACTCTCTGAGTTAACAAATAAGAGAAAGATCTCTGCAATGGGTCCTGGAGGGATAAAGAGAGAGGACCCTAACCTGAATATAAGAGATGTTCACTACTCTTACTATGGTAGGATCTGTCCTATTGAGACCCCAGAAGGGATGAATATTGGACTGATCATGGCTTTAGCAGCACTTTCTAAGGTAGATAAGTATGGTTTTATCAATACTCCCTACTATAGGGTTAAAGAGGGGAGAATTACCTCAGAGATTGTCTGGTTGAACTCTATACAGGAAAGAAGCTTTTATATAGCTGCAGCAACCTCTGAGAGAGATTCTAAGGGCAAATTAAAGGGACCTGTAACGGTAAGAAGAGACTCAGAGGTAGAGTCTGTAGAGGCGGAGGCAGTGCACTTTATTGATGTAGACTGCTCCCAGATGACCTCTATCTCTGCCTCCTTAATACCCTTTATGGAGCATGATGATGCCAATAGGGTTTTAATGGGAGCTAATATGCAAAGACAGGCAGTGCCTCTTGTTGCCCCTAAGTCTCCTATTGTAGCTACAGGAGCAGAAAGTAGGATTGCAAAAGACTCAGGAGTAGTTGTTTTTGCTGAAGGGGATGGTAAAGTTACCTATCTGGATAGCAGTGTAATAGAGGTAAAGTATAAGGAGTCAAAGCTAGGAACCAAGAGGTATAGACTACAGAAGTTTGGAAGATCTAATCAAAATACCTGTAGGAATCAGATAATAGTACCAAGAGCCTCTAAGACTGTTAAGAAGGGAGAGGTTTTAATAGATGGTCATGCAATACAAAATGGAGAGCTAGCACTAGGTCAGAATATACTGGTAGCCTTTACTACCTGGTATGGGTACAACTATGAGGATGCAATTATTATCTCCTCTAAGCTAGTAGAGGATAATGTTTATACCTCCTTCCACATTCAGGAGTACACCATAGACTGCCTAAGAACAAAGATAGGAGATGAAGAGATTACAAGGTTTATTCCAGGAAGTACTCCTGATCAGAAGAAGTACCTAGATGAGGATGGAATCATCCTTGTAGGGGCTTATGTTAAGGAGGGAGATATTCTTGTAGGGAAGACCTCTCCTAAGGCTCTAGGAGATATTACCCCTGAGGAAAGACTACTACAGGCTATCTTTGCAGAGAAGGCTAGAAGTGTAAGAGACTCCTCTATGAGACTACCTTCAGGAGCAGAAGGTACTGTTACAAGGGTACTTAGATACTCTAAGGATAGGGGAGATAGACTCTCTGATGATGTAATAGAGACTGTTAAGGTCTTTGTTACCTCTAAGAGAAATATTCAGATAGGGGATAAGATGGTAGGGAGACACGGAAACAAGGGAATTGTTTCCAAGATAGTACCTGTAGAGGATATGCCTTATCTAGAGGACGGTACTCCTATAGATATTCTTTTGAACCCCCTAGGAGTACCTAGCAGAATGAATATTGGTCAGATACTGGAGAGCTATCTAGCTTTTTCAGCTAGAAAGCTTGTCTTTAAGAGGGTATTAGATGCTTTCTTTGAGGGAGAGTTAACCAGTTTGAGTGCACTCTTCTCTAGACCTAAGGTTGAGTTAGAGGCACTGAATAAGGTTTTGAAGGCTTATCTGAATAAGAAGAAGCTAAAGAATGCTAAGGAAGCTAATGAAGGTTTAACACAGTTAGACTTTTCTATTATTTTGTCTCGTGCAGGTTTAAGGTATGATGAGCTGGAAATAAAGGTCTTGACTCCTATTTTTGCAGGCTGTAAGCACCTAGACCTTATAAAGATAATGTCTGACGCCGGGGTAGACTATAAGGCCCATAATGGTAGATTTACCCTCTTTGATGGTAAGACAGGAGAGAAGTTTAAGGATCCTATCTCTGTAGGGATTATCTACATGCTAAAGCTAGACCATATGGTTGATGACAAGATCTATGCTAGATCTGTAGGACCCTACTCCAAGATTACCCAACAACCATTGGGTGGAAAGTGTCAGAATGGTGGTCAAAGATTTGGTGAGATGGAGGTCTGGGCTATGGAGGCTTATGGAGCAGCCTATAACCTAAGAGAGTTGTTAACCCTTAAGTCTGATGATATACAGGCTAGAAATATGATTTACTACTCAGTTATTAAGGGTCAACTACTACCTACTCCTGGTATCTCTGAGTCCTTTAAGCTTTTGGCTAAGAAGTTACAGGCAATAGGTCTAAGGGTGAATATAAGATACGGTCCTAAAAAAGAGTTGATCGGCTTTGACCAGTATCTTAGAAAGAGAGCAGAGTATAACGAACACCTACAGTCCTTAACGTGGGGTAATCAGGCTACAAGGGATGATAGAGACTCTTATAGGGGCTATGATAGGTATGCAACACTTGAGGAAGAACATAAACCTGAGGATCTAACAATTAATGGTGTTCAGATTAGTATTACCTCTCCTGAGTACCTAGCCTCTATCTCTAGGGGAGAGGTAAAGTCTTCTGAAACCATTAACTATAAAACCTTTAAGCCTGAGAAGGGTGGTCTCTTCTGTGAGGCTATCTTTGGACCTGTAAAAGACTTTGAGTGCTCTTGTGGTAAGTACAAGAGGGTTAAGTATAGGGGACATGAGTGTGAGAAGTGTGGAGTACAGATTACTGAGTCTATTGTAAGAAGAGAGTGAATGGGTCATATAGCCTTAGCCTGTCCTATTGCACACATCTGGATGATTAAGGAGTTACCCTTACCCTCTAAGATCTCCCTTATTTTAGGGGTTAAGTACAAGAGCATTGAAGAGGTTGTTTACTTTGTAAGCTATATCGTAATAGAGGTCTCAGAGATAGGCTTTAACCATAGGGGATTATTCCAAAAACTGGAGATTGTGAATGTCTCTGACCAGGACAGTCCCCTAAGGTCTTTGTACAAGCTAAGAAGACTCTTAAGACTAATCTGTGAGGATAGAGAACTTAAGGAGTCTGAAGGAAAGGACTCTACAGCCTATCAACAGGGAAGAGCATACTATAAGGCTTTAGCATACTCTAACCTACCCTTTTCTCTTTCAGATGTATTTGCATACATCCACAAGTACAGTGGGATCAAGATAGGTACAGGTTCTGAGGCTATCTATGAGTTACTGAAGAAGGTAGACCTTGATTCACTGGAACACTCTCTGATGAAGCAGCTGAATAAGGACAAAGATGGGGTTAACTATCTTGATCCTAGAACAAGAAAGTTACTCTCCAGACTAGAGGTAGTTAAGTGGTTCAAACAATCAGGTAACAAACCTGAGTGGATGATCCTAAAGAACCTCTTGGTCTTGCCCCCTAATCTTAGACCTATCGTACAGTTAGATGCTGGTAGATTCACTACCAGCGATCTAAACCTTTTCTATAGAAGGATCATTATCAGAAATGAGAGACTAAAGAGGATACTTAGCCTTAATGTGACCTCTATTATCGCTAATAATGAGAAGAGAATGCTACAGGAAGCTGTAGATTCTCTTATTGATAATGCAAGTAGAAAGAAACCCTTAATAGCAAAGGATAAGCATCTTCTTAAGTCTCTAACTGATCACCTAAAGGGTAAACAAGGTTTGTTTAGACAGAATCTCTTGGGTAAAAGGGTAGACTACTCTGGTAGATCTGTAGTAGTAGTAGGTCCTGAGTTAAAGCTTCACCAAACAGGTTTACCTATTCTAATTGTTTTGAAGCTCTTTAAGCCCTTCATTATTAGAGAGTTAATAAGAACCTATACAGATGAGTGAACAGGAGAGAGAACACAGATAGCTCCTAATGTAAGGGTTGCTGAGGAGATAATAGAGAATCAGGAAGATGTTCTCTGACCAGTAGTGCATAGGGTAATAAAGGAAAGACCTGTTCTACTGAATAGGGCACCTACACTGCACAGCCTAGGTATACAGGCTTTTGAACCTGTTTTGGTAGATGGTAAGGCTATCTGCTTACACCCATTGGTTACAACAGCCTTTAATGCTGACTTTGATGGAGACCAGATGGCAGTACACCTTCCTCTTTCTGATGAGGCTGTTAAGGAGGCAAGGGCAATGCTTTTAGCTCCTTGACATGTACTTGCACCAAAGAATGGTCAACCTATTCTTATGCCCTCACAGGATATGGTCTTAGGACTTTACTATCTAACCAATACAAGAAAAGGAGCTAAGGGAGAGGGTAAACTCTGTACCTCTGCAGAAGAGGTTAAGTATCTTTACAACCTAGGAGAGATAGATTTAAATGCCTTTATAGGTTTACCTACCTCAGTCTTTAGGGAAAAGAAGTGAGGTAAAGAAGGGTTGTTGGTTACAACCCCTGGAAAGGTAATCTTTAATACTATTCTTCCTCCTAACTATAGGTATGTAAATGAGTCTTCTGAGTCCTTCCTTTCCCTGGAAGATATTGTCTCTTCAGGAGAGGAATTTAGAAAGAGAATAGAGTCTATAGAAGAGAGAGCTCCCTTTAATAAGTTAGTTATTCAAACTATTATTGAAGAGGTTTTTGAGTCTTATCCTATAGAGGTTACTGCAGCAATGCTAGACAATATTAAGTCTCTAGGTTTTGAGTACTCAACTAAGTCTTGTGTGACTATCTCTCCCTTTGATATTCCTAGATTCAAGGATTCCTTTAAGGATGATCTAATAAAGGGTACAGAGGAAAAGGTAAGGGAACAGAAGGAGTACTATGAACTAGGAATGATCAATGATGATGAGAGATACCAAAAAGTGATCTCTCTCTGAAATGAGGTTAAGGATAAGGTCTCTGATAAGGTAAGAGAATGGTTTAGAAGTAAAGAGTTTAGAGACAATCCTATGGCTATTATGGAAAGGTCAGGAGCAAGAGGAAGCCTCTCTAACTTTGTACAACTCTCAGGTATGAGAGGTTTAATGAATAGATCCTATAACTATGGAAAGAATGTAGACTCTCAGATAGTACGAGATACTATTGAGGTACCTATTAAACATTCTTTCATAGAAGGATTGGATATGATAGAGTACTTTAACTCATCTTATGGTTCTAGAAAGAGTATGGCTGACACTGCAGTTAAGACAGCTAAGTCAGGTTATATGACTAGAAAGCTTGTAGATGCTTCACAAGAGATTGTTGTTAAGGAGTTAGACTGTGAGACCAATAAACCCTTAAGGATAAAGGCTATAAAGGTAGAGGGTTCAGAGAAGGAGGTAAAGTCTCTTGAGGAAAGGATTAGGTTTAGGTGTGCTTACAGGGATATTAAGCATCCTCAGAGTGGAGAGATACTCTGCAAGGGAGGAGAGTATATCACCAAGAAGATAGCCTTAGAGATTGTTAGAGCAGGTTTAGAGGAGGTTGAGGTACGTAGTCCCTTTACCTGCTTTACTGATCAAGGAATCTGTCAGAAGTGTTTTGGTTACCACCTAACTACTGGAAAACCTGTAGAGGTAGGGACTGCAATAGGGATTATTGCAGCACAGTCTATAGGAGAACCTGCAACTCAGTTAACAATGAGAACCTTTCACTCAGGGGGAGTTGCAGGAGAACACAATATCTCTCAAGGGTTTGAGAGACTAAAGCAGATCTTTGATATTATCTCCCCTGATAGGTGAGAGAGAGCAGTTATTACAGAGATTAGTGGTACTGTACAATCGATCGTAAGACAGGGAGAGACAAATATAGTAGTAGTAAAGAATGAGAAGAATACAAGGGTTTATGAGGTAGACTTTAGGATACCTTTACTAGTCTTTGTAAAGGATAAGGTTAAGTCAGGGGATAGACTCTCTAAGGGTTCTATAGATTTAAGAAAGTATCTAGAGGTTGCAGGACTAGATAGGGTAAGGGATTATATGGTTGAGCAGATACTTGAGGTATACTGGTTACAGGGTATTGATCTCTCAGATAGGTATATAGAGTTAATTGTTAAACAGTTAACCTCTAAGTGAAAGATACTAAGATCTAATCACTCTAGGTGAAATGTTGGAGATGTAGTAGATGATGCAAGCTATAGGTGAATTGTTCAGAAGCTTATGCTAGATAAGAGAAAACCTCCTGTGGGAATACCTGAACTTTATGGACTAGAGGATATACCTGCTAAGTCAGTCTCATATCTTTCTGCAGCTTCCTTCCAAGATACTAAGAAGAATTTGATTAATGCAGCAATAAGGGCTAGAATGGACGAACTAAAGAACCTAAAGGAGAATATTATTGTGGGTAACCTGATACCTTCAGGTACTGGAACACTACATGACTGGGTTGTAAGAGAGAGAATGAGAGAGGCTAACTTTGTATAGAGGGGTGAGAGAGCCTATAGAAGGCAGGCTCTCTCTGCGTTTTATTCTTTTAGAGGGTTAGGTATTTTTCTTTTTTAAGGTCTTTTTTAAAGAGAGTAGGTAAGCTTGGTGAAGAAGAGAGTTTAGTGCTTGTGTTTCTTTAGGCTTGGTAGTGTATTGAGAGCGGGTTGTGTTTTAGTTTTTGGGAAAGGGTTAGGCATTCTTAAATAGCTGGAGGAAGGTAGAAAAAATTAGAAGGAGGCTGGAATTTAGAGGCTTGGTTGGTGTCTTCTTGAGTAATTTGTAGATTGTTGTTTACTGTTTGAAAAGGTAAAATTTAAGTTGTATTTTTTGGGGTTAAGATCAGATAAAATTTTTTTAAAGGGTTAGTAAGTAGGGGATAGGCTGCTGTGTCTAAGAAGTTTAAAGATAAAAAGAAGGTTATGAAGAAGAGAAGAGAGGAGGAGTTAGAGGAAGATAGTGAAGAACCGGTTCTGACAGAAGAGATGATTAGGTTAATGGAAGAGGCTTTTCCTTCTTCTGGAGAAGAGTTGACTCCTCCTGTTGAGGTGGATGAAGATGAACCTCAGTACGAGGATAAACGAGCTAAAGCATTGGCTATACTAGATTTAGCTCTAAAGCTTCGTAAGTTGGAGGAAGAAGAACGTGAAAAGCAAAAGAAGGAGGAACCTAAACCTCAGGCAAGATGGGAAAAATTAGATAAAGTGTTGGATGAGATTATGAATAAGAGAAAGCCGAAAAAGAGTTAAGGAGTACTTGGAAAAGGTAGGTAGCTTAGTACTGAACACTGAGGTTACCCTAGCTGTTAAGAAGGCCCCTCTGAGGGTTTTTTAGGAGCATCACCCTTGGAGGGCTTATTTTTTATTCATACAGAGGGTAAAGGAAATGTTTTGCCCCACTTTAAATTTATCCTAAGGAAAGGAGAAGTTAGCTTTTAGGTTAGGGGGAGGTGCCTGTTGGTAGTATTGCAAAGCTTCTGATCAAGACTGGATTAGGTATTGCTGCAGCAACTGCGGGAGTAGGTGCTGCTACTGCGGGGATGGCTCCAAAGAAGATTCCTGATTGGGATAAAATGGACGGACAAGGTCCAAAGATCAAGTGAGATGTTATGGTGGGTATGACCCATATGGAAGACCTAAATAAGATCCAGCTGAATAAGAAACCTAGCAAGGTAGCTGTGGTTGTTTTTGGGGATGTATGTGNGAGCTTTAGGGGTGGGAGCAACAAGAATTAGATATGGTGAGAATGCTAAGGGAGGAGGTTACTGCTTCGAAGTAGACGTTTAGACCGTGCGACTAGATAACTACGCCATTGCTGGCGACAGTTATGGCGTCGCTACGGTTCTTGGAATCGATCCTGGGGAAAAAGAGAATAGTCCAGTTAATGAAGTTCAACTTGGAAAATTGATTCATGATTGCTATAACAATTGTGAGTTAAAAAAGAATGAAAAGTATGTGGTTTTAGGCAAAATTAATAATTTATTTGCCGCATGCGGCAAATAAATTATT
>LNAC01002272.1:0-23501 GCA_002007465.1 Ailurus styani | reverse complement strand
CCACCGAGAGCAGGGTTTTTTAAGTGACCCATCCTTGTCAAGGCTTCCCAAGGCATTCAGTTTAGTTTCTGTAGAATGAACTTTTCTTTAACAATCATATTTTATTGATTTTTTAAAAAATAATATTTCAACTAAATTATAAAACTACATTTATAGATGAAACTTATAATCAGGCCTAAGAACAAACAACTGATTTCTTGACTCCATAGAAACAGGGTGGGTGACATACTAGAGTGTAGTTTTGATTCTGGAGCATGCTGTGGATATCAGTATAGATATAGAGGGAATGAAGATTTTGATAAATTTGGTAGCACATGTCATCATAATTTTTCTTTGTTCCTGTTCCTGTATAACTTAAAAAGTGGTGAGATTTCAACTGCAGTGAAAATACATCTAAGACACCAGTAGTATATCCTTCTCACTTAAGATGTGCAGCTGTGTGCGTAATTACACATTCACACACACACACACAATGCTGCAATACATATATTTACCTCTCTTTTATTTTAATATGGCACAAGTGAAGTTCATTGTCTTCTTAAGCCTTCTGATTTCCTAGTCTCCCTTAAAATTACTGTCATTTCCCTGGCTTGAAAGGTATTCCATGTAAGTAGAAAAAAAATATTTGATTCTTATCTTTGTTCCTCTTCCGGTCAGTTACCAGATCTTGTCGTTTCTGGAAAATGCATCTTCCTCTCTATTTGAATGGCCACTCCCCACTACCTGCCGAGTATATTACTGAAATGGACTTGATTTACCACTTAGCCATGTACATCCTTGAAGCTGTGGCCAGATCCTTCTTCCATAAGTCCCACTTTCATCGTTTTACTCGTTACTCAAAATTCTCTGTGGCTTTTCACTAGCTGCAACATAAAATAAAAAAATATTTGTCTTAGCTGTCTGCGCCATTCTTAACATGGTTCCATTCTCATTTAAAATGTCAGCTTCTGCTCTTTTATGCCCAGTGGGGACCTGCTGCAACCACATGACTGCCCATTCCTCTGTCCTCCAAATTTGTACTCCATCTCTGTGCCTCTGCTTATTTGGAGCCATCTGGCCTGTAGGAACTCAGCTCTTTTATTCAACTTATTCACATTCTAAAAGATCCCTGTCAACTCTTTCTTACAAGAAATCCAACAGACTGTGAGCACCAGCAGGTTAGAGGTTTGGAGACTTCCAATTCTGACACCATAAACTGGGTGTACTGCATTTTATTGATAGGTATCTATTTGTCCTTAACTCCTCAACTAGAGAATAAGCCCCTTCAAGTAGGGACCTTAAATTGTCTTTGTATCTTCCTTTCTTCCGAGAGCCCAGAACACTTTCTGTCTAGCACACCTATACCAACCCCCTGATTTGGGAGAATGAGAATGACTAGACCATGGCTCCTGCCCCGTAGATGCTCACAGTGTAACAACAACATCCTTACATACACACCCCCCCACACACAAAAACACACACATATGTAATATGAATTACATCGATGCTAAAATTTTTCTAGTATAGGTGTGAACTCTAGTTAGATGGGCATTTAGAAGAAGATGAAATTTCACTCTGATAACAAGGAGGAGGGTCTCTGGCTTGGAGGGGGTGATACTGGAATTAGATATTAAACATTTAAATACGGTGTCATTAGAAGAATAGAAAGATATGTTTGCTTATTTTCCTACAAAACATCTTCAAGGGAGAGAGAAACAGCATTATGACTCAAGGAGGCATAAAGAGACGTAATGACTCGATCCAATTCTCGTAATTCCTCAGTGACAGACACTCTGGGCTCTTACTCCACCACCAAGCACGTCGAGCACCAGGTTCTGTCTCTTCAAGTTCTGTTAACATTCCTTGGAATCACCTGAACATATGGAGGGATCTGAGTTTTTAGAGGGTAAGAAAGTTTTGAGCCCACCCCCCCCTCCACCTTCTCTAACACTCAAATCACTCAAGAATGTTTCCTTTTGAAAGCACTTCAAACCTGCCGCGGAGTTCGCCTTTGGGGAGGAGAAAGGCGGGTAACATAAAATATCAGCCAAGAGCCTTTGAAGATGGGTGATGTGTTTTTCTCCTTAGGATGCTAAATCACACATCACCACACATGTGCACAGAAAATGAAAAATGTCAGAAACACACTTATGTAAACCACGGATCATATTTGCATATACAGCATTTCAGCTCGGCCATCCTACCCTCAGACCAGCAATGATTGATGCTTTATATTTTGTCTTTTAAAGGATTTCTCTAGGGGCGCCTGGGTGGCTCAGTGAGTTAAAGGATTTCTCTACTCCTAGGATTCTGCTATAGGTTAAAAGTTAGTATCTCAATGCAAGTTGAGTTAGGATTATTAAACTATAGACCTATGCTGTCTAATACAGTAGCCACTAACCATGTGTCTATTAAAACTAAATAAAATTTTAAAAAGGTTTCTTTAGTTGGCCTACCCACATTTCCACTATCCATACTGAACTGAGGTATGTGGTAAAGGTAAAATACTTAACAGATTTTAAAGATTTAATACAAAAATGAATTATAAAATATTAAGAATTTTTATATGTTGAACAGACAATATTCTGGACATGTTTAAGTAAAATATATTACTAAAATTGAAGCTTATGTTACCTCTTTTTTACATTTTTTTTTGTTACTTGAAAACTTAAAATTACCTCACTTGGGTCATATATTTCTATTTGTCACTGGCTTGGAAAACTCACGTTATTTTAAATTCCATTGTTTGTTTTTTAACAAGCAGGGGGAGATGGAGAAGTAGGCTTCCTGCTGAGCAAGGAGCCCGGCATGGGACTCAATCCTAGGACCCTAAGATTATGGCCTGAGCCGAAGGCAGATGCTTAACCAGCTGAGCCACATAGGTGCCCCTAAAATTCCATTGTAAAAATTTATACTGAATGGGCATGCTAAACATTTTGAAAAATAGGATAATTAGTACTGACTAAAACATGATTTAGATGATTTTGTGACTCTTAAAATTTTTTGTTTATAATTTTTACTGGATCTACCAATCAGTATTTTCCCTTTTTTGCTAAAAATGAAAGCTTTTAATCCCTGTCAGGTCATTATCTTTTAAAATTGTTTTTGGTTTTAAACCAGTTTGACTTTAATCTTTGTTCCTTGATTGGCTGGTGGGTAAGGCTAACTGAATAATAGGGATGAAGATTCAGATATTTCATAAATGCTTCCGCTACAGCATTTTTTTTAAATGGGAACTTACAGTCAATACAGTATCTAAGAGAGCACACTTAATCTTAAGTATTTGCAGGCTAAGCCCTGAATCAGGTACTTTAGTGAATGAAAATATCTCCACATGGAACCCATTCATTGACCAGTTAGAAAAATTTTTGTTTCCTACTAAAACATTTGACTCAGAAGCTTTCACATAGAAATTTCTGTGAATATCTCCACAAAGTTGCCTAATTTAGTTATATGAGTCCAAAAGAGGTTCAGTGTAATTTTTCAGTTAGTTTAAGTGTGCCATATTAGTTCTATATAAACCCTGTTTGCCTTTTTATCCTGTTGTTATTTAATTACTTAAAAAGAAGTGTCTTGGGATGCCTGGGTGGCTCAGTTGGTTAAGCTTCTGCCTTCCGCTCGGATCATGATTCCAGGATCCTGAGATCAAGCCCCATGTGGGTGGGGCTCCCTGCTCAGTGGGGAGCCTGCTTCTCCCTCTCCCTCTGCCCTTTATCTCTGCTTGTGCTTGTTCTCTCCCTCGCTCTCAAATAAATAAATAAAAATCTTAAAAAAAAAATTAAAAGAGGTGTCTTGAGCAGAGAAGAGGCTTCCTAACTTATAGGTTGTTAGCGTTTTATTTTTTATGTTATTTGGAACATCAAGGTATAGGTTGGGGAAAGAGAAAGAAAGCCTTGTGTATTTGGAAGAAAATTAAAAACCTTTCAAAGAAAAAGCCATCTGTATGGTTTTGGGCTAACCTTACTGAACTTGTTTGTAATGACACACACAGAAATACAAGTAAAGAGAAAATGGTACCTTTTTGTACCAAGTAGGATATGTAGTTTGGTAGTACAGAGACAGAGTGCACCAAAGATAGGGCCATAAATAGTAGTATTGGGGGTTTTGCTGAACTGAATCACATTGATGTCTGAATATTTTCCAGTCTTGAATTCTCTCTTTTAAATGTGAATCTTGTCCTGTTTCTCCATCTATGGTAAAATATCCATGGAAACAAAGTGGTTTCCTCGTGGTTTGCTCATGTGTCCACATTGGCTCCTTACTGATCCTGCATTCGGAAAGGCCAAACAGACGTACAAGAAGGAGAAAGAATATTCCAGACAGCTGTTTTCCCTACTAAGGAGGACCCAGAGAAATGTGTATTTTTGAAAGCCACCTTCACTCCAACTATTCGGCTTCTGGGCTCATACAGGAGTAGAAACGTTCCGGGAGTTTTAAGAGTGACAAGAAATTATTATTTCTGAAGATAGCTCATCCCTTTTTCCTCGTAGGAGTTGGCCGGGGTTCAGTGCTCTCTTTGGTCTTATTTGAATGGTATTTTATCAGTCAGACAAAATAATATTCAACTATTAATATCGTTCTGCTAAAACAGTTTAGAATAAAGATTTAATGTTCTCTTTTCAGTGAAGAGCTTGTGCCCACCGTGCAGGAGTGTAATAAAAGAGAAACAAATGAGGCAGCTCAAAGTTATGGCTCTCCATGGCTTTTAGGTCTCTCATACATTTTTATAAAACATATATCAGAACTTCTGAATTGTTAAATTGGGTTATTTTTTAATACAATTGTATTCAAATACAGACCTGAGAGTAACCTGTTAGGTTTCAGTGCTGAGAACAGACTCTGTCCTGGATAACAGACTTATTACTGTCATTATGTCCTCTGGTCTGTGGCCAGGAGAGGACAATTGACCTCAACACTGTGCTTCTAGCTGATCTTCAAGTAAACCAGTGCCCCTCCAGTTCAGCTCTGGGCTCACCTCCTTGCCCTTAGGCAAACACGTAACTGGCTCACCTATCTCTCTCCTCATCTGTAGAAGGAGAGTCTGGAAGGTGTCACTTCTAGATTCCCCAGTGGATTTAAAAAGCAAAGATGAGATGAAAGATGTCATGTGAATCTCTCACATTGCTGCTGTTTAGTAATTTGCACTCCCCCTAGAAACCTAAAGGCGAGTTTTAAAGAACAGAAAATAAATTTTATCTCAAATAATTGAGAGTGTGATATATCATTAAATGTTTGTGGGAAGGTACTGTTGCCAAAAAGATGATAATTAGGGTTTGATTTGGTAAGCATGGCTCAAAATAACTTTTTGAAGGGACTCTTTCATATGGACACTATCCAGCTGTAGTACTGGGAGAGTAATAGTAATAACATGGCTCTATATTGATTTTAGTCTGGGGGAATTAACATAAAGTGCAGAATGGGCTTCAGCAGGAATTATTCTTTCCCCAAACTAGAAACTTACCCGAGCTGCAAATGAAGGTAGAACACAGAGTCCTACAAAACCAGGGATTATATTATTATTCTTACCTCAAGAAGTATAATTGCTGCCCCAACACTTCAGGAAGACTGAATTTTAACACTCGGGTCTTCATTATTGCGTGAGTCTCTTCCTGTCTGGCTGAA
The DNA here is from genome assembly GCA_002007465.1 of Ailurus styani. Taxonomy (NCBI): domain Eukaryota; kingdom Metazoa; phylum Chordata; class Mammalia; order Carnivora; family Ailuridae; genus Ailurus; species Ailurus styani. The sequence continues at coordinate 17,900 of LNAC01002272.1, read as the reverse complement.
ATAGGAGTGGAAGAGGCCAGGATCATCCAAAGGAGATGGATCACCATAACAGGTTGTTTTGACTTAGTGAAGTTCTTTGCATTAAAACAAACATCCCTAAAACACATTAGTTCTGGCAGAGCATAAGTGGTCTCCCTGGAAAGCTGTCACAAATCAATATTTTGTTCTTCTGTTTGGGAGGAGTAGGGGGTGGAGTAAAGTTATGGATCCCATGAAATGTGGTTTTTGTTTGTTTGCTTGTTTCGGTAAGCTCCAGCAACCTGAGATGAGCCCACTGAAGTGTGGGACCAGGCCTGACAGACCTGATAGGATGCCTTGACTGGGTTAATGTGAAGTTGGTTTCTTATCAAATTAAGCAGAAACTGCAGAAGGCTTGTGGCTTTGAGATTAATTTAGCCTCAGAATCCAGAATGACCCATAAACCAGGTTTTTGAGTAACAGATGCTTAGTGAACATTATTGATCCAAGTTTTCAAACATGCGAACTGGGCTAGAAAAGATGTGCTGGAGGAGGAGGAAAGCCCGAGTTAGAGGGAGATACGTGTAGGTCTTGTGTATCCAACTGTGAATCAGCTTCCTTTCCTAATGCAGCTCAGAGCACTCGTTTTAGACGTTTTAGAATGGTCATTTAGACCGAAGTTGAGCTCCCTGGAATTCTCTTAGTGACAACAGAATTGTTACGTAGATTCAAAGAAAAAGGAAATCAGAACTACTGTGTGTGTGCACATGTGTATGTGTGTGTGTGTATTTAAGGCATTTTTCAGGAAGCTCAGGAGCCATGAGTTCTTCTTTGTTAAGGGATGTTATGAAACCACTGTAGTCCTCTCTTATACCCTGGCTGTAATTATAACCACAGGGATATTGTGTTCTCAAACAAACATTCAAGCTCCCTGATACCAGGTTGCCTAAAGCTAAGCTTTGCATATGGGTACATGTAACGTTGCCCATTCCTTGTCACAGGCCTTCCCCTCTCACAGTGGAAATGCCTTTATAGTCTTTTGTTCATCTTACGTTCATCACGTCTTTTATAAAAAATGAGAACGTACAGATCCTTGGGGCATAGCACCTGATATAGGTAAGGGCTAGAGAGGGTGTACACCTGTAGAAATAATTGCTCTGTTTGGGAAATTTCTTCATGATGCTGTTGTATGCCACTGGAACAGTTGGAGAGAGGAAAATTAGATCCACTTGTACACCAGACAGCTCTGTTTTTAACACATGATTATTTTATTGGGGTGTACATTAATTAATCCTGAAATAAGATCCTGTGTGACATTCAAAGTTGTGCTGAGTAGCTCAGAGTTTAAATATTTTAGTTTTACAACTCTCTTATGCTGGCAGCCAACAATAGTGTCTCAGTGAAATCAGCATATGAGCCCTGCTTGTGATGACATCTGGAAAGCTTGTTTTATCTATAAGCACAGTTGTAGACAAATGAAAGCAGACAGATGTAAGGCTGGGGTGGCATCTTCGCCTCAAGCACTCTCTGGCTGTACATTTTCCAGTGTGTCAAAAACAGGGAGCTTTTTTTCAGAGGTGGAATAAAAACATTCTGTCACATCCATACACCAGCTACTGGGCTGCCTTTTCTGAGCTCTGAGGTGTAAAATGGCATACATTGTTCAAAGTTTAACAAGAGGAAGAGTTAGCGGTCCACAGGAGGTGGCTGAGTGTCGGGTGCTTGATGCAAAGACAGAAGACGACTCAGTGTCATTTTAAGTCCGTCATAATCCTTTTCTCCTTCGAGAACCAGGAAGGATGCTAGGATTGTCAGAAGGGGACTTGGAGTTTCAGGTGTATTTTTCTTTTCCTATTATCTTTATCACTCACTGTGAACACCACCCACGGTGTATTAAGCTCCTACTGTGTACAGGGAAATTGACATAGTAGTTCGTGTGGGGTTGGGGTCAGAGATAAGCTTTTGGATAGGGCTGTGCTTAAAGATGAGTACTTAGGAAGTCTGAAAGTCCATGGGGCTTCATGGTTGGCACTCAGGTCATTTTGCTCAGGGGCCATTCTTTAAGAAATTTTATACAAGGGCACCTTGCCTTTTATCTCACTCTTCTTTTTTGTTCTTGTAGAAATAAGTATACCTCAAAATATGCATACATATATGCATATGTACTTGCTGGAATTTAGGCTAAAGCAAACACTTTTTTAAAGTTCTTGACCCTACAAGAGCAATAGATTTTACTATACCTATTCTGGATATGAGGTCCATATTTTCATCCCTGGGGATTTATGGCTCCCTATTTCATCGTATGTACTGTATATACCATGTAACTGTCACTAATTATTGTTAAATATGTTCTACTGAAATTTTAGGAAGCCAGATATAGTCTTGTTAAGCATCTGTGTAAGAACTGCATTGCGCGCTTGCAGCCAAAAACACATAGTTTTATAATACTGGAGTCTTGTATCTGAGGAAACCACATAGATACATGTAATTTGAGAGCAGCAAAATAATGGAAATGTAGGAAAGGGAATAGTATGGCCTAAGGAAGTGAAATATGTTCAGTTCCTATGTCCAGACAAAAGTCTCTCTTGGCTTCTAGCAGCAAGTGTCTTTTTCAGTGGCTCGAGGTGGTTGAGAGCATCCTCTTTTCTTTCTTTCTTTTTAGCAATAAAGTTGCATTACACTCTTAGCAGGGGAAAACACAGATGTCCATTTCCTGTCCCATTCCCATCGCGCCATCATCAACCCTTTCAAAGTGCATGGTGTTGAGAGCCACTGAGCCTTGAAAAGTGCCTTTGTGTGTACAAAATGGCACTTTTTTGTTTTACATACGGTTAGGCATGGTGAAGGAAGAAATATATGTGTAATCAAAAATGTACAGCAAATTGCCATTTGTACCTGCAAGGACTAAATGGTCCAGTCAGTTGGATTGTCAGGGCTTTAGTAACACCTGAGTGAACTGATGGGCCAGCCAAGGAAGGCCACTGGACCTTTGCGTGACTTTTCACTTAAAGCCGTGTTGGGGCCCAGTGGATCCATCAGTGTTCTCTGAGACTCAGTCTAGCCTCAAGTGCCCTGGGTTTTTAATGCTGTAGTGATTGACTCCTCTGAATGTATTCATTTAAATCGGAAACACAGAGGGGAGGGCATCTTTTCTTGATCCTTGGGATCTGGTTTTACCTGCTAACATTAAGATCGGAAAAGAGGTGAGAGGTTTTATAAATTATCTGCAGGACGTGGAGTTGGGAAATGAGGAAGATTTCATGTCACTTCATCCTTCTTCCAAAAATTGAGAGTCTCGGTGTCAGTTTTTACAGTTCCCTTCCTCAGTGTCAACTTGAAATTTAAACTATTAAAATTGAGACCTTAATTCTTTCTTTTGTCATTCAGTTTAAGAGATTCTTTTTCTCCTTTGGGTTTGAGTTTCTTTAGCTGAATATTTAATTTTTAAATGTTTGCCATCACCATTGGATTGATGTAGTAGAAAGAGAATAGCCACAAGGACCCTGTGCTGATACCAGTTTGATTTGTTTTTAAGTCAAATGATACTGCTAAATCTTTAGTGCTATTTGGTCACCTTGGATTAACCAGAAATACCCTTTATGATGCCATCTTCTGGAAGGCTGTTTGGCCCAGATTAAAATTATGCTTTTAGCAACGTTAAAACAAAATTATGGATCCCTTCATGGTATTAGTAGATAATAATTTGTGCTGATGTATGTCAATCATATATTATTATCATTATTATTGTTGACAACACTTGGTGCCCACCATGCACCACATTGCTAAGTTTTTTCCTGTGTTTATTGAGTGTTATGTTATTAGATCACAGGTACTTTGGAACTTTGATTATCTTATATAATTTCCACAATGATCCCATGAGGTTGGTAATAACTGTTGTATTATTACCTCCATTTTGTTAACAGGGACACAGGTTCAGAGAAGTTAACTAATTTGTTAAAGATGGCACATCTTTGTATACTGGACTGTGTGTATAGGCATTGATTCCCACATTCAGCATACATATTTATTTTGTGTTCCAAATATATCATAACCATAATATACCTTGCACATGTGTTTTCTACTCAGAAACAAATCATCTATTGATTTTTAAAAAGATTGATTGAAATTGAGCGCTGGTTCAGTTTCCCAGATTAAATTAGCTAGTCAATTCATAAGTTTGCAGTAACATCACTTGATGCTAAAGATGTAACATACTCAGTTCCCTTCAGGCATTGAGTTCTTTTTGTTGGCTAGCGAGGCAGGGCTGTATACTGGTGTGTAGAAGAATTGGCTGTGTAGGTTGCTGGAGTTTGGATCTCCCTCTGCCCCTTCTGAGCACTGTTTGATTCTTTGTGCTTCCTGTTTTATATCTTTAAAATGGTGGTGAAAATATTAATAGTACCTATTTTATGAAGATATTACATGTATTGAGTGAGCTAAAATATGCAAAGCACTTAGACTGATACCTGGCGTGTAGTAAGTACTGTATGAGAATTAGCAGCTGTAATTATTTTGTGGCTGTTATTATGATAATAACTTAAACCGACATACGAGGCTTGCAAGTAATTTTCGAATTTTCAGAAACATTTGGAGACTGTCAAAGGTAAGTATTCTTCCAAAGGTTAAGCTATTACAGATAACATTTTACTATCTTTGTGCTGAGCTGTTAAAATAAACAGATAAATAACCTAGCAGATATTCTTCCCAGAGTGCATAAAGAAAGAATTTAGAACTCAAATGGAAGTAAGATTATATTAGTCTAAATTAAACATTTGAAATGTTTATATCTGTACTTTAAAAATGAGTGCTGACCTGGTGATATCAAGAATTTTTTCCCATGAAATTATAAATTATCTGCCCGTTGTCTCATGCTGATCAATGATACATAAAAAAGACCCTTACAAGCAAATACAATAAAATGATAATTGTGGAATTTAGATGGTGTATACATGGATACTCACTGTACAGTTCTTTCAACTTTTCTGTATATTTGAAAATTTTAATAATGAGGGGCGCCTGGGTGGCTCTGTCAGTTCCGCATCTGCCTTTGGCTCAGGTCATGATTCTGGGGTCCTGGGATCAAGTCCCACATTAGGCTCCCTGCTCCTTGAGGAGCCGGCTTCTCCCTCTCCCCGACCCTGTTCATGCTTTCTCTCACTCTCTTGCTCTCCCTCTCAAATAAATAAATAAAATCTTAAAAAAATTTAATAATGAAATATTGGTAGGAGGAGACATAACATTGCCTCTCACTCAGTGAAGGGAAAATAAACCTCTCTGAAGCTTGAAAACCTTTCCTAGACCCTGTGTTCTCTGGCATCATAAATGGAAGTCATGGTGGTATGGAATTCACACAGGAACACACCTTCTGAAATCCCATTTTGATCTCACTTGGGGATATATTTTCTTACGGCCAACTTTTTTCATTTTTCTTTTCCTTTTTTCTTTTTTTTTTAAAGTCCTTTTGGTTTTTTTTTGAATTGAAGTCTCATTTGCATTTTGGTCATCTGCTTAATATCAGTGTCATGCTTCCTTTCTTTAGTCAGAGCTGGAAGGAAGATCTTTGAGGGAGAGCCGAGAAGGCAGGGTCCCACCAGGTAGCTATTTACATTTAATGCCACTCTTACACAACGACATTTTTTTGTGACCTAGAAGAGTTTGCCAGGAGTTCTGTGGTTAACATAGAGCTAGCATATTCTGAGGCTAATAAGCATCTGTACATTAGATGATCTATACTTATTACATCTAACAGCCCTTTCATCTTGTAACCTGTGTTAAAAGATGTTTTTAAGATGAATATTCTGTGTAGCACTAACACTGTTTATTGAAGAGTAAGATTAGAAATTAGATTGTGGATGCCACCAAGAAAAAGGCAGCATTTTATAACTGTACAGAGTAAGGATTAAGTTGAAAACAGCCATATTCTATATCTTTTTTGTCATGTGTCTTTTTAAGATAAAATGCATTTTCTCTAGAAAATGTCTTTTTAAGATAAAATGCGTTACTCTAGAGTAATGGTAGTTGTAAAGTATCCCCTTCTTCTCTGTGCTACTCAGACCGTATCTTGAATCTTGTATTTAGTTCTGGATATCACATTGTGTGGAGGAGTGTTGAGCAATTGAAGTGTGATCATCAGTGACCAGGGTGGTGGGGGATCTGCAGACAAACCGTGGGAGAGGGATCAGTTGGAGACTCTGACCACATTGGGCCTGGACAAAAGCCTGCCGCAGTAGAATCTCCCCATCTGTAAGGGCTCCCACGTGGACCAGGAGGCCGACTGGCTCTGTTAAGGCCTCAGAGGATTGAAATACATAGGAAGGCAGATTTCAGCTCCGTGGAAAGAAAGAAGTGCAGCAGTTAGAGCCATGGAACAATGAAACGAGCTGCCTCATAATATAATGAGCCAGATGCAGCTGGGTTTTTTTTCTGCCTGACTTCTCCTGTCATCTATTTGCAGGAGATGGTAGGATGCAGGAGCCCACCCAAGCCTTTTTCTAAAGAGAATGATACTTCCTGAGCACCTCCAGAAAGACATGCCGAGAAGTTCAAATAGGGGGCCAGGTGCCTCCCCAAAAGTAGAGTATCCTCTTTGTTCTGCGAGTCTGTTATGCAGTAGAAACTAAGGGAAGTTTCTTTTCAAGTCTGCACTGGGGATGTCTGTCTTTTGGAAGCGCTCAAGAGAAAGTGCATCTTAAGTCAGGATTCTGATAGAAGAAATAGATATGTTAGTTTTTTGATTAAAAAAAGAATTCTGTAATGTTAAAGCTGAAATGAAAATATAATTATATAATATTTATCTTTTCCCCATCCATTCATTTGTTTAGGGTTATAGGAAATAGTCTAGCTGTATTGCATATCTTCCAGTGAAGGCCTTAGTTTTTCCGTATGTTTGGAACTATAAGCAAATAATGCACAATTTGTATTTCTTTGGGTGAAGAGGAAAGCACAAACAATTAAAAATTTGAGGATAAGATGCTTCATGTTATAAGGTGATTGTTCCTGAAATCATATTCTAAAGAAGTACAATGATTTGGGGAAAATGTTGAAGGTTGACATTTTTAAACAAATGGCTGTCGTGGCGGGTGATGGCCTTGGCTGCTGTTTCTAAGTTTTGACGTCTGGTTTGATAAGAAAATTAAGGAGAGTTTTGTTTTTTGTTGTTGTTATTTATTGCTTATTGTTTCCTTGTCTCATTTTTATCAAGGAATATTTGTCTTTAGGGACGCCTGGGTGGCTGAGTTGGTCCAGTGTCTGCCTTTGGCTCGAGTCATGATCCCAGCGTCCTGGGATCAAGTTCTGATCTGGCTCCCTGCTCAGGGAGGAGTCTGCTTCTCCCTCTCCCTCTGCCTGACACTCCCCCTGCTGTGCTCACTTGATCTCTCTTTCTGTCAAATAAATAAGTTAAAACTTAAAAAAAAAATGACACTTGGACCATTCTTCAAGGAGTGGTCTTCCTCTGTCTTGCTTCTGCCTTTTGCTCTCCTCTCTCTCTGGAGCAGTATGGGGGACACTCAGGGATTTCAGTTCCAGTGGAGTATGAAGGGCCCTCTTGAGGGCTTCTGCTACTGGTTCTTTTTCTGGATCCTACATTATTTCCAGTGGTTTCACTCGTTTCGTTTCCCACTGCAGACACATGTAAAAATCCACAAAATGTAAAGTTTTTGTACATTTTAAAACCTTTGCATCATTGTACTTCTTTAAAATATGATTTCAGGAACAATCACCTTATATCATGAAAGAGCTAAGAAAATGAAAAGAACTTGGCGCATGTAGGGAGACTCTCAGGAGACAGTGGTAGGTTAATTCAGCATTTAACCATTTAACCAATATTTGCTGAATTCCTGCTGGGTGCCAGGCAGAGCTGCTAGGTTCTCGACATTGAAATGGTGTCAAAGACAGGTGTGGTTCCTGCCCTCATGGAACGGATTACATACGCATATACATGTAAATTGTCATAGATTCTTTAAACACACATACATACACACAGAGGGCTTTAAAAAGCAAGTGTTCTAGGAGACTTGTGAAATTGTTTCCTTGATAAAGTGAGTTTTGAGCACAGATCTGAAGGATGAGTTGGCTTTCTTGAGGGAAGTGGCCGATGGTGGGGGTTTGCAGGCTAGCAATGGAGACCTAATGGGGCCTCCCTGGGATGGAGTGGAGAGACTCAGAGCAGTGAGGGAGCCTACCTTGAACACACGTGTGCCTTCTCTGCTCTGCTACTGTTTTTTGTGGTCCTTCCAGACCTTTCCTAGGATTATTACCACAAGAGAGAATATGCTATTTTTATTGTAATGAATCATAGTACTCTATTATTTCAGGTGAGAGGGGCTTCTAGAAGCAGCAGAATTAGCAGTGGTGCTGGGGTCGCCCCTCTTCATGGCCGATTTTTCGAGGGAAGCCCTCTGAGTTTTTCATGGTGGATAAAGTAAAACTCCTTTTGCTCATCGGCTTCTCCTCCAGGCTGCCCCTGGTAGGGAGTTGATAGGAGATCTTTTGGACATGGGCATTGGTTCACTGTTGACAGAAAGACATGGTGAATTTGATTAAATTAAATTAGGAGCATGTGTGTGCTTGACAAAGTGAGCTAATGAAGGAAAATGCATCAAAAGGATTTATGGTGAATTGATTAAAATTTTTCTTTGCAGAAAACCCTTCCGGCTTACCGCTTGGAATTACAAGGCTATCAGTGCTTCTAGGCCCTCCAGGTCCTCACTTGCCTCTGCAGTCGGCAGTTAGGGGACTATTCCTTCCTTTGAGCAGCCACTCTGTCTGCAGCCTACTCTGTTGCAGGCAAAAGTATTCCCAACCTGCAATCTGAATCGCACGGAGGAAAGAGGATAAAAGACACTATTTGATTTATTAATTTCTAGTGGATTAGAACTACAAATGTTTGCTATGTTTTTAATTTGAGAAGTAGAGAGAATCACAGCAGCTTTTAATTATGCATTTTGTGTAATGCAGCTCTGAATAGAGCAGAACAAAATTAAAATTGTGGATCAAATACTAAATCTGAGTGGGTACTAAAGTGAGCTGTAGTGTAATGCTAATGGTTTTGCATCTTCCTGGCATTATGTCAATAATGGCTCTAATCACATTAAGTAGAGAGCCCATTAGCTTTTTCTTTGCAGCAGCATGCACCATAGCAACATACTGTGAGTTCTGAAGTAACTTTTGACATTTTTTAAAGCATTGCCATGTTCAGGCTGAGGGGCATGTGCATAACGTGCATGTGTGAACACAGATGTGTTCGCGATGCTGTATGTCCAGTGATGTTCTTTTGTTATTGTAGGCGTATTAGCCCTGCCTATGATTGTCTTCGAAAAATGCAACCCAGTGCCCTTATCTTCATAAACTGAATAGATTCTCTGCTGTTTCCTTGAGACTAGAGCTTTGCTGGAATTCACCGTGGTATAAAATCAGATATACTTGTATAGCATTAAACCTAGAGGGATGAAAGGCCTTTTAATATTTCCTTTTTTTACCCTGTTCTGAACTGGCATGACATTTTCTGACTGTCCAGCCCTATATAATTCTAGTTCTGTGTTGAAGCTGGAATGAGAAGTCTGCTTGAGGTTCGTTTGCTTTAATGCCATTTCAGGTCCAGTTTGGGAGAATGCTTTGTACTCCCAAGATAAGCTCACCGCGTAGTTTCATCATGGGTGTTCTTAGTGACTGGGAGACTAGAATTAATACGGTATGTAAATATTTCTTCTTTGAGTAGAGGAGTATTGAGTATTCTTAAACATTCAAAAGACTAAAAATTTTCCAGAGAAATCTTCAAGTGTAACTAAAACTCTTTCGGTTTTTCTGTTACTACACTATATGAAAATAAACTAAGAAGTTGATAAAGGGGTTTTCAAAATGGTAGTATTATAGAGGCACTTCGTTCTCAATATGTATAGGGCTTGATGACTTATCTTCCTCCCAGACCTTCATTCAACCAGTATATGTCCATCTCTGATGCTTTCTTCTTTCTTATGTGCTCTATCCACCCGCCACCCTTTCCCCCAAAATGCTGTTGCTTTAGTCTTCTAATTAGCCCTCGAACCCATCCCATCCTCTCCACCCCTGGAACTCAACGCAGGTCCTCATTGTCTTTCCTGTGTTCATGATAATGTTCCTAACTCTTCCTCTTTCTACTATATTATAAGTGACATTTAAGAAAGCATAACATATAATGATGTGTGTGCAGAGTTTGTTGTTTCCTAAGAGGTATTCCTTTAAGTTAGGATGCATAATCCTAACTCTTATTCAAGATGGGTAATCAAGGGTAAGCACCCTTAAATTTTACAGCTGATCACTGTGTGTTCAGTTTGTGCAGTTACAAAGTACAGTTCTCTTAGAACTTGAAAGCAAATGCTACTGTGGTCAAGTGTTGGATATGTTGTCTGTTTATCTTTGGTATCAAAGACCCAGGGAATTTGGAGAAACATCACACAGCTTTTAAAATTATTCAGACAAGCTGTAGTATCACATGACTGCTCCCCCAAATGTTAAGACATTGCTCATTGGATCTTAAGACATTTTAAGTACTTAATCATCATAATACTGTAATGAGATAGTCAGGAATGAAATTTAAATCACTTTAAATTGGGGCAAGGAGAGGTAAAGTGACTGCCCAAGGTTGCTTTGACAGTGGTTAAACTAGGATCAACTCTAGAAATAGTTGCCTTTTTATTTTTATGTGTTAAATATACTTCCACTTAGTCTTTTAATGTAGAAGAGTTAACTTCAGCTCCTAAGGAATTCATAAATGCTACCTTACATACCTGTGTAGCAGTCTTACCTTTTCAGAGAACTTTCAGGTGAGTGCTAAGAGAAAAAGCTGGGGTACCCTTCTGAAGATGAGAAATACAGGGGCTCCTGAGTGGCTCAGTCAGTCAAGCATCAGCCTTTGGCTCAGGTCATGATCCCAGGGTCCTGGGATCGAGTCCTGAATCAGGCTCCCTGCTAGTGGGAAGCCTGCTTCTCCTTCTCCCTCTGCATCTCCCCCTGCTTGTGCACGTTCACTCTCTCTCTCTGTCAAATAAATAAATAAAATCGTAAAAAGAGAGAGAAAAATACAAAACTGGCCTTTCCTGACGATCTAAATTTTTCTGACTCTTGGTCCATGGCATACTACCACATCCTGCTGCCAGGATGGCATTCCTCTTCTGCAGAGATACAGTGTTCCCAATTACAAGCACTGTTCTATCTCACTGCACATTGAAAGCACTCCTAGGAAGAGGTAGGAGCCGTCTGACTTGTCCATCCAGTATCTTGCCCAGTTCCAAGCTCATCTCCTAGATGCCTGGCCTCCAACACTGTGGTCTCCTTTCTGACTAGATCTGCCTGGAAAATCTTCCATAGCTACAGCTGCCACCTTTGGGTAGATGACACATATCCAATTCCCAAGCTTCCATCATCCTATGTACCACAGTTCTACATTCTCAGGTGCCCACGGACTTTTGATGCGAAGTGGCACCATCAGTAAATCCATATCAATGTAACCACAACTGAATATTGTATATTTTATACTCTACCCCCTTTTCTAAATTGTTCCTTCTCATGACTTCCCACATTGACCTTTCATTTTCACAGTAAGGCCTCCAAAGGCTGGGTTGTATGGTGTGCCTCCTGGCAGTTCTAAAGTTTGATCAAACACAGTCTTTACCTCCAAGAGACTTAAAAAGAAGAAGAAATATAAGATGTGGATCATACCCTACTTGTATTTCAGGAGTTTCTCTGTGACTGCAGGCTGGAGACTAGTTTAGGACTAAGGGAATGGGGGGCCCATTCAGGGAGGAGGTAGAGGGGGACTGAATCAAGTGCCCTTGTTTGAAGTTTTATCCTCAAAGAGCACACAGTTGAGTAGAAGAGAGTAGATATAGGCAAGAATCTAGGTGAGAGTAAAGCAATCAAGACATGTTTAAAAAGCTCAGATCTCCATTTTTCCTAGTTTCCATCATTCTCTGTTTGTCAGACAAATGTCGGGCAGCATCTCTCATGAACTGTTTCCACCTTTTCTATCCACACACCACTGCCTCAGCTTACTCACCTACCTACCTCTCTCCCTCTTTCCCCCTCTCCCCCTCCTTACCCTTTCTCTGTCTCTCCTCCTTTCTCCCATCCTTCCCTCCCCCTCCTTCCTTCCCTCTTTCCCTCTAGGAAGTGAGAGGGGAAGGAGAAAAAAGATAGAAAAGGGTTGAGATTATATACCTATTCTGTCTTGGGTACCTTTCCCTTTGTGTCAGTGCAAGGCACTGTCGTGTTTGTGGGACCTTTAGAATTTATCCCTATAAGAGAGAATCATCAATACAATTCGAGCATCCTTTCTTTCAGAGCTCCTTGTTCATATAAGGTGAATGCAAGATTTACCCTTGGTAAGCTAAATTTTGGTCATATACACTACCTAGTTTGTTAGCAGTATTCAAAATAAAAAAAGCACACACAGATGTAAAATATAATATTCCATAGCACATAGGCTGAATAGCTCATAATTTAATAACAAGATTTTTAGCTAGATGTATATTCATTCAGCAAGCATTTTACATTAGCTTGCTGTGTACTAAGTCCTTGGAATATAAAGGCAAAAAATGCTAGGTTTGTTGACAAAGGTTTGTTGTCATGCATACCAACATTTGAAATGCTATGTAATACTCCGCTATTAGAGGTGTGGACAGAGGTGTAGGAGTATATACTTGTGCCAGACTTAGGCCTAAATACCTTCTCTACCTTCTTTACTTGTGTCACTTGAGTAAGATTTTTAGCCCTTCTAAGCCTCAGCGTAGAGATATTAATAGTATCCACTGTATGGTGATTGTTGGGGAAGTTATTCAAGATAGTGCGTGCACAGTATCTAGCAGAATACTTGGTGGAAAGCCAGTGCTCAAAGATGTTGGCTGTTGTTACTGCAGCAATAAGAGGGCAAGGACCCTCTCCATGTGTCCTGGGAAATCAGGGAAGATTTCACAAAAGAGGCAGCTAGCAGTTGAAGTGATGCTAAGAAAGATGACCGTAGGAGTTTCTCAGGAACAGAGTACTCTGTCCAAGCGAACAGAACAGTATCCACTAATGCATGGCAGCATTGTAAGGAGCCATGGCCTGTGCCAGAAATCTATGAGTCACTATTGCTGGAGCATAAAAAAATTCACAGGAGATAAACCTAGGATCGGTAGTAGCCAGGGGCCAGATCTTGAAGAGCCTTGTCCAGAAAAAGACATTCTGAGTTTATACTCTGGGCCGGTCATCTTCTAAGTGGAGTACTTACGGTTTAGATATTGAGAAACAAAGAGATAATGTTAAATTTCTGTTTATTTTTTTATTTTAATTTTGCCTTGCAATATTCATACCATGCATCTAGTACATTTTAAGGCAATATATTGAAGGTACAATAATATATTCAGAGAGTCTGAACATGTATTCAGCCTGTACCTAATAATTATTTTCATGGCTGGTGTTTTTTCTGATTAGTTATGGCATCTGTTCAGATTGATTGTTGCCTAGCCCTACCAGTTATTAAAAGTTTTAATATCATTCCTTTAAGTAGGTATACTGATTTTAGGTCATGTACTCCTCTCTCTCTTCAGTGGTCATTTGTCGGTTGACCACTGCTCTTGGAGATTTGGGCCAAGGAAGTGAAATGATTAGAATTGTGCTCTTCTCTCTCTCTCTCTCTCAAATAAGTCTTTAAAAATATATACAGAGGAGAAAGGAAAAATAAATATATTAAGGGGAATACAGGCATAATATTTAAATAATTTTACTAACATGAGTGTTACAGACACTGGACAATAAGAACAGATCCCCAGACATTGGCCCGTGTTCCATGCCAGCCCAGTACACATGAGCCGAATGTTAGCTTTGGGGGGTCAGAATAAATAAGTAAATATATATATATATTGAGGGTCTCAAAGATATGTTAGCTACAATTAGCCTCTACTTTATGCCCCCCGCCCATTTTTGAACCATTTATCTTTGTCTTCTTGAGTTATGAATTCAGTACTCAGAGGAGGAATTAGGAAATAATCTCCCGTCAGTGTTGATATGTAACTCTCATTTGCCACAAATGGGAATTTAATTCTCATTTTGTCAGCACAGTGAAATGACACTGAGAACACCTTCCATTTGGGTAGATCAGTCAAGGGATTTAGAAGGCACTTGTATGTTCACAATGGCAAATTTTCAATGTAGTCATTTTTCTCTACCTTCCAAAATGATCTCAGAACATCTTCTCATTCACCCTCCTTTAATCTCTTGAACATTAGCTTGCTCTCACCTTCCATGAAGTTGCCAATGTTTCCTGGTGGACAGAACACACTTTGCTTCGATTAGTGTGACTGAACACATTTCACAGCCACCTTCCTTTACTGAACCAAAATGGAATGCATGACAAAGGAAAGAAAAGTTGCTTTCAGAAGGGAAAAGGAAAAGAGAGTCCAGCGGAGTAATAGAGGAACAGAAGAAATCCACGAGCTCTGGACGGGAGATTTCAGTCGGTTCAGGGAAGGAGAATATTTGGGGGTAAAACCAGGCAATCAGACAAGAGTGGAAGGAAGGAGACTTTAGGGGAGGGCCTTTTGGTATCTGAAACACAAGGGAAAGATAATGTTAAACAACTGGAACAGCATGGATGGAAACAAAGAACAAAGGAGGTACAGGTGAAGACCGCGAACAAGCCAGAATGGAGCTAATGACCTTTTCTTTGCATTGCCATCACGGACTGATGATGTGTGTTCTCTCTCTTCCCCACTTCCATTGTTAAAGAGGCAGGAATGATGTAGCTGGAAGACAGCTTGACTCATACTGTCATTACAACTAAAGTGCTTTGTGTGAGAGGTTGTCACTTTCTGTTAGGTGGGATTTTATCAGATGTTAGGTGAGGTTTTTTTTCTTACTTTTCTCCACATTTAGTCTTTTTTGACTCGTTGTGTTAATCATCTTGCCAACTATGAGGCATAAGATTTGGTTTTGGTTCCCACTCTACACCGGTTTGCCCTTAAAGGCAAAAATTGAATTCAAACGTGGAGAGGGTAGAGAAGACATAGGTTTAGGTTGCCTCTATCTCAGTATAAAAGTTGAAGGCAGAAATCTCAGAAGGTTGCTCCTGAGCCATTTTAGATGGATAATGTTATTAATTCTTATAATAAAGCCCAATTTAATTTACGTCAGCATGTTATGTTTCAAGTGGCATGAATAACTTTTTTCTCTGACTGATGAATGGAGAAGGTTTTGAGTTATAAGAAAATAAATAATGCGGGTGAAGAAATCCTGGGTTAGCTTGGAGACAGCAGGAGGATTTCTGAGAGAGTGGGAGTGGAAAAGCAATCCATAGACTTGCCGATGAACACTCATTAAATGTTAATAGGAACTGCATGTGATGAAAGGCAGGCGATTCTGAATTTATCTTGTAACTAACTGTATGTCTACAGCTGGAGGTATGCAAATGAAATCAAGGAAAGGCATTAAAGATATTATTTGTTAGGAAATAGAAGCAGGATTCTGTTTGCTTAACCTCCCTTGAAGAGAACACTACCAGCATTTGTGAACTGGAAAGCACAGAAGTGAGTGGCCTTCCACGTCAGTGGCAGATGGAAGATGTTGTTAGAAAAGTAGCCCTACGTCTGCATGAATTCCCAAGAAGGTTGAGAGCGCCTGATGTGGTAGGGATGTAAAGCCATGTAGCTGACATGAAGGCCTGCTGCCCTTTGGTAACCTCCTTGAATCACTGAAGCGAGCTGTCCGTGGTGGAGGGAGCGTGTCACTGGGTTCTGTGTCTTGACAGGGAGCTGCACCTGTGACACCGGAAACCTCCCTAAACTCCCCTGTTCAGTCCAGGGTCATTGGAGTGCAGGCGCTGGATTGGAGCATTTAGCTACGAAGCAGATTAATAATATAAGTAAGTCTCTGTGAGGCCTC
Organism: Ailurus styani; assembly: GCA_002007465.1. Classification (NCBI taxonomy): domain Eukaryota; kingdom Metazoa; phylum Chordata; class Mammalia; order Carnivora; family Ailuridae; genus Ailurus; species Ailurus styani. The sequence continues at coordinate 2,048 of LNAC01002272.1, read as the reverse complement.
ACTTAGGAGGCTCTTAGAGGATTAATAAAATATTTACAAAATAACCTATATGATTGCTTCATTTTTGAGATATTTAGCTCTAATCAGATCATAAATCTTCCTTCAAAGTGGCTTCTCTCTTCTGTGAAGGAAGTTCCATACTTCTGGAAAAGCAGAAAGGATTCCTGGCATACTTTTATTAAAAACAAAAAACATCCTGGTTTCTTTGCACATGCATGTTCTCTTTCTTACACACACATGCACACATGTGCAACAGAGCCAACACCCAACAAACCAATAAACAAGAATAAAGGATCATTTTTTAAAAGACTGCTCAGGGGTGCCTGGGTGGCTCAGTGGGTTAAAGCCTCTACCTTCGGCTCAGGTCATGATCTCAGGGTCCTGGGATCGAGCCCCGCATCGGGTTCTCTGCTCAGCTGGGAGCCTGCATCCTCCTCTCTCTCTCTGTCTGCCTCTGCCTACTTGTGATCTCTCTCTGTGTCAAATAAATAAATAAAATCTTTAAAAATAAATAAATAATAAATAAATAAATAAATAAAAAAGACTGCTCATTGAGTTCAGTGACTGGTATGCACACGTAAAGCATTCCAAAAATTCATCCTTTTATTGCAAGCATCTTATTTCTGCATGTTCTATAACTGAAACAGGTTATAGAATATAACAGATTCTATAACCAAGAAAACCTTAAACTGATCAAAGTGTAGTTTTTCCAGTAATTAGATTACTGATAGAATTTTTAAAAATTTTAACCTTTGCCTGTAAAAGTCTCCTGTGTCACTTATTGTTTGTTTACTAGTTATATGTGGAATCAGTGGATCACACACTACAATCGGAGTTCTAGATGCAAGATCAAGATTTCAGCTAGTCCTTGGATCTATGCTAAAGCTACAACTATTTATATGAGCAACCATTTACTGAGTGCCTGCCATGTGCCTAGAAATGCAGCAAGGGCTTTTATGAGTATTTATACTTCATTTAATTCAATCCTAATAATAACAAATACTCCAGAGAATATCCCTAGAAGTCAGGTATTACTATCCTTGTTTCATAGCTGGGAAACTGAGGCTCAAAGTGGTCATAGAGCTAGTAAGTGGAAGATTTGGTGTTGGAGAGCCCAGGTCTGTGACTTCACACCCCATACTGTATTTTATTTTGTTTTCATTTCATTTCATTTCATTTTCCATTCCATTCTGCCTCCCCTACTTCCACAAAGTGGGTATTTTAGGATTGTTAGAGCCAGAGCTTATCCTTTGTTCCCTGATAGTCAATGCTCTTTTATGCTCTTTTGCTGAATTTTCTTTCAGTTGTATGCTATTGCTCCTATTATGTTGCTGCCTTTTTAACTATGACTTCTATGACATAACTTGGAGTTGGCCTCTTGATACATGTTATCAACTTTAATAAAATATTTATTAGATGATTAAAAATTTTTGCCAGAAATCCATATTAAAACATTCTTTAAGGCTAAAAAATATTTGTCTGGCAACAGTCTGCCATATATATAATGGAAATATTTTTACCCCATTTCCTTTCATTTTCCCTCTCAAAGCCCTTGCAGAAAGGAATAATGGAACAGGCAGCTGTGGCCATAGGAAGTCTGTGCAGTCTGTGGTTTATACACACATACATATACACACACATATATATATATATGAAAAATGTATGCCAAAATTATATGCATTTGCCACATTTTTTCTTTTTATTTGTTGCTGGTACAGAAGCTCCAACTTTCCACTGTCTTATTTGTGATTAATTGGGATGTCTTTGTTCTCCCCAATGCAAGATCTAAAAACCAGCCTCTGTCTTCACTGAATGTCAGTGCAGCTGCAGTTTGCATGCTGTTTTCTTTGTTGCTATGTGTGTGGGTGCCTCAGGCCCAGGTCCTGAGTCCCCCTTCTCCTGCCGTGCACTGCCTGTGTTTCTGTGGAGAATGGTAATGTTCTTGGATCAGGGACTTTTACAAATAGGTGTGTTCTTCCTTGTTGGCTTGGAGTGATCAAAGACCACCATGTTTCATTTTGCCCAGAGCCTCAAATCCCGCCTCCCCA
>LNAC01002271.1:0-23559 GCA_002007465.1 Ailurus styani | reverse complement strand
ATTAGTGAAGTTTTAGTTCATGTCTATCTTACAAAGGGTGCTGTCATATTTTTCCAGTTTCAAAATATATCATTGGAATTGACATACTCAGCCCTGATAGATTCCCCACATTGACTCCCTGCCAGTGGTGTGAGGGCTAATATAGTGAGAAAGGCCAAGTGGAAGCCACTAGAATGGCTTCTAGCCAGGATAATGGTAAACCAAAAACAATATCACATATCTGGAGGAATTGCAGTGATTATTACTACCACCAAGGCCTTGAGAAATGCAATAGTAGTGATTTCCAGCACATCCTCAACCAACTTTCCTATTTGCCCTGTGCAGAAGGTAGATCTTGGAGAATGACAGTGGATTGTTTTTTTTTTAAATTTATTTATTTATTCTTAGAAAGACAGAGAAAGAGAAAAAGTATGCAATCGGGGGAGGAGGGAGGACCAGAGAGAGAGAATCACAAACTCCCCACTGAGCCCAAGGCCAGGCGTCTCTGATCTCAGGACCATGGGATCATTACCTGAGCTGAAACCAAGAGTCAGATGCTTAACCAACTGAGCCACCCAACTGATGGTGACTCCAATTGCAACTGTTCTACCAGATGTGGCTTCATTTCTTGAGCAAATTTACAAATCATCTGGTACCTGATATGCAGCTAGTGATTTGGCAAATGCTTTCTTCTCCATTTCTTATTAGTAAAAACTACTGGATAATTTGTTGTGAACTGGCAAGGCCAGCAATATAACTTCATTATTTACCCCGGGGGTCTATCAACTCTTCAGCCCTATATCATAATGTAGTTCATAGCAACCTTGATTGCCTTTCCTTTTGATAGCATATTACTCTGATCCATGATAGTAACTACATTAATCTAATTGGACCTAGTGATAAAAAATGTACAACTATTCTAGAGTTATTGATTAGATATTTGCATGTCAGAGGGTAAGAAATATATCCAATAAAAGTTCAGAGGCTTTCCACCTCAGTGAAATTTCTAGAGATCCAAGTATAGGGAATGACCAGATAACCCTTCTAAGATGAAAGATAAGTGTTTGCATCTGATTTCTCCTATAAGCAATAGGGACATAATGCCTTGTGGACTGCTTTAGATTTCAGAGGCAACATATTCCTCAGCTGGGTGCATTACTCCAGTTTATTTACCCAGGGACCCAAGAAGCTACTAGTTTTAAGTGTAACACAGAATGAGAGGAGGCTCTGCAATAATTCCAGGCTGTTGTGCAAGCTACTCTAGTCACTTGGATAACATGATCCAGTAATTCTAATGGTTCTTGAAGTTCCAGTGGTGATAGGGATGCTGCATACAGTCTTTGGCCGATCCCTATAGGTGAATCACAATACAGGCCCTTGGAATTTTAGAACAAAGCACTACCATCTGCTGCAAATAATTAATCTCAATTTTAAAAAGATTTTATTTATTTATTTGAGAGAGACAATGAGAGAGAGAGAGAGAACATGAAGGGGGGTGGGTAGGAGGGAGAAGCAGACTCCCCGTTGAGCAGGGGGCCTGATGCCGGACTGATGCTGGGAGTCCAGGATCATAACCTGAGCCCAAGGCAGTTGCTTAACCAACTGAGACACCCAGGCATCCCATTAATCTCACTTTATAAACAGCTTTGGCCTGCTCCTGGGTCTTAGTAGAAATTAGATGCTAAGCATGACTCACCAAGTTATTGTGAGACCTATGCTGCCTGTTATGAACCGGGTATTACTTGACCCACTGAGACATAAATTTGGGTGTGCACAGTAGTATTACGTGATTAGATGGAAGTTATGTATATGAGATTAAGCTTGAGCAGAACATGAAAGTACAGGTAAGTTACATGAAGTAATGGCCCAAATGCCCATGGTCCCCACTCCTGCTCAACTGCCTTCTCTCTCAAAGCCTGCATTTATGGCTTTATAGGGAGTTCCTTATGAAAACTTAACAAAAGAAGGGGAGATTCTATTTTTTTTAAGTTTATTTATTTAATTTTTAAAAAAAGATTTTATTTATTTATTTGTCAGAGAGAGACCCAGTGAGAGAGGAAACAAGCAAGGGGAGTGGGAAAGGGAGAAGCAGGCTTCCTGCAGAGGAAGGAGCCTGGTGGGAGGCTCAGTGCCAGGACCTTGGGATCATGACCTGTGCTGAAGGCAGACACTTAACAACTAAGCCACCCAGATGCCTTATTTAATTTTTAAAAAAGATATTATTTATTTTTTTGTCAGAGAGAGGAAGAGAGAGAGTACAAGCAGAGGGAGTGGCAGGCAGAGGGAGAAGCATGCTCCCCACTGAGCAGAGAGCCTGACACAGGACTCGATCCCTGGACCCTGGGATAGTGACCTGAGCTGAAGGCAGATGCTTAGCCGACTGAGCCACCCAGGCGCCCCAAAGAAGGGACGATTCTGGCCTGGCTTACAGATGGTTCAGCAAAATATATAGGCAATACCCAAAGGTGGATAGTTACAGAACTACAGCCCAGTTCTGGGATATTCATGGACAATGGTGAAGGGAAATCCTCCTAATGGGAGGAAGTTCAAGCAGTGCACCTGGCTGCTGGCTGTTCACTTTTTGTATATTTATGTTTGTATATAGATTCCCACATGTGTATATGTATATGTATATGTATACACACACTCAATAGTGAAACATCACCAACAGTTCCACAAGGAGGTGGGATTTGAATAGTCAACCTACCAGGAGTGGGAGGAAGCAATGCCTAAATACAATGTGGTCTCACCATCAGGAGATGAACGGGTCAGTTTTTGGCAGTTGTCATAAATATAGCATACATCTGCCACAGAACATAGAGTCATCTCTTTTAGTACTTGGCTGTAGTCAGTTTCATTAGGGGATTACATTTTAACGTATCTAAATAAACAGCCCAGACAATTCCCTCAGCAGCTATGATTTGTTTCTTCAGTTTTAGTCTTCAGAGAAGGAAATATTTAATCTATTTAATAATACAGTCTATAGGTTTCCAGTAGTGGTCCAAAAAAGGTAGATTTTTGGAAACAATCCCAGAGTCAGAGATACATTCACTGAGCCAAATAACCCACACCCACTGTTGAAAGAAAACCAGGGGGCATTGAATTTCAGCTAAGGAAAATCATCAATCAGCAAGCCACAGGCATTTAGGAAAACCTTAGGGAATCGAGGGTCCAATTGATCCAGTAGCTTTTTTTTCAGGCAGTGCAGTGGAACATAAATTGTCCCTATAACCTAATAGATGCCCTTTTATCATGTAAAGCCAAGATGCTATTGGGACCAAAGAGGCTATATTTTTGAATATATTATTCACCTTTCAAGCAAAGATGTTTGGATCCTTCCTAACTTGTTAGTTTTAGAGTTGAGTTGACCCACTACAAAGGAGAAATTCAGGCCTGAGAGTAAAAAGGACTCTGGAGGTCAGGTATGAGCAAGAGCTCAGTTGCAAGCTAATAGCTGCTTTTTAAAAGCAGTGCATCTATTCGCCATGTTAGGGAGGCCATAAGTCCAAAATTCCAAGGGACATCTCTGAATGAAATGGCAAAATCATCAGTTGTAGAGCTATACTCTCCCCAGTACCCGAAGTATCCAATAGGTGCTGGGCCTTTTTGATATTGTAGCCAAAAAGACAAAATATTTCCCTTGAGTATCAAAGAGATTCAGCATTGTGAATCTACCACATAGTCCTACTTTTACTGGAAAGCAGAAATCTGAGTTTTAAAGAGATTTTTTTTAAGAACCTCTGTTGCAGAGATATAATTACATCACAGGGCCTCTGACACTGAGACTTCAGACTTGATAACCAATAACACATCAGCCATATAATTAAAGAAAATTGAACATCAGAGTGTAGAGGCACTCATGCTAAATTTTGATCTACTAACTGGTGGTAAATGGCAGGGGAGTTTGTCCAATAACAGCTCTCTATCTGCAGCTCTTTCACTGTTGAGCTAATCCTCTCTGGCTAATCCGCACATGGCCTGGTGAAGTACAAGCATGTAATACCTCACTTCCTGGTTTACACTCAAATGTAGGAGCAAGGAAAATATTACATGGAGCTGGCTTAAAGATCTCCACTTTCTGGATTCAATGATCTACATATTTTCATGTTTCTGCACACTTACGCTTTTTCTAGATGAGGACAACTGGCATTAAGGTAAAGGATGATCAAATGACTAATGATCCTTAGAAGTTACAGATGATTTTGGCAAGATTTAGCGACATCTTCTCTGGAGATATTTACTTGCATTACAAAGGGTAGTGCAAACATCTTCCCACAGGAGTTGGAGGCTCCTATAAAGCTTCATAATTTTGTGGTTCTCCCTGTGTGTTGTAAACTTCTGTACTCACAGGCACATCTTGTTCTCGTTTGGCTCTTGTAGAATTGGGGTATAAGGAATAGGAAATGGCCTCTGTGAGAAAAAGACCTGTTCCCTGTTCCAGAGGTGTTTGGGGTCTCCACATATTTTCCTATATTTTAGTAGTATATACTATAATGTTTACATTTTACCTATGTACATATATACATACATATTAACACATATAGAACAATGGCACGCTACTTTTTAAGTTGGAAGTAGGATGACTTCTCAGATGTGAAATCACAATTATGGACTTAAATTCCACAAGGACACATTAGCTTTCTCTCCTACTGTTAACCCGTCTAAATGTATCAGTTATACTGGCCATTCCCCCTACCCACGAGTATGAGTAGGATGGCTGCTTGAGTGTTTGTATTTAATAGAATCATAAAAGTTTGAGTCTCTCTCCTCTTCCATATTCCATAGTATATTCAGTATTTTCCCTTAAAGTGCTGAGGTCAGAGTAGAAGAAAAAGGAAGATTCTGAGGGTGCAAAAAGAGAACTAATATATGAGATATATTTAGTTTCATTCTTTTACACGTCTGGGAGAAGTATAAAATGTTTTTGTTTTTGTTTTTTAAAGATTTTATTTATTTATTTGACACAGAGAGAGAGATGACAAGTAGGCAGAGAGGCAGGCAGAGAGAGAGAGGAGGAAGCAGGCTCCCCGCTGAGCAGAGAGCCCGATGCGGGCCTCGATCCCAGGACCCTGGGATCATGACCTGAGCCGAAGGCAGAGGCTTTAACCCACTGAGCCACCCAGGTGCCCAAAATGTTTTTCAACGAAGTACTATTTTTAATAGGGTACTCTATGTCCATTGATAGGAATTAGTTTATTTATTTTTTTAAAATTTATTAGGGAGAGAGAGATCACAAGTAGACTGAGAGACAGGCAAAGAGAGAGGAGGAAGCAGGTTCCTTGCTGAGCAGCAAGCTCGATGCTGGGCTTGATCCCAGGACCCTGAGATCATGACCTGAGCTGAAGGCAGAGGCTTTAACTCACTGAGCCACGCAGGCATCCAACAGGAATTAGTTTAAAATAAAGTAATCATTGCATACCACAGAATATTTAGCAATGGTAGAAGAAAAAAATGGAAATTTATAATTAAAAATGGAGAGGTTAGTAAGATATATCTTTAAAGGAAGAAGAGCAAATTAAAGAATCTGTATTCAGCAGGTGTTGGCAAACTATGGCCCCTGGGACAAACTCAAACTGTGGTCTGTTCCTCTATATCACATGAGCTAAAAATGGTTTTTATATTCAATAAGATGTAGAAAAAAAAGGAAGAAAGAGAGAGGAAAGGGGGAAGGGAGGTGGAACAATAGGGGGAAGGAGAGATTAAGGGAAGAGGGGGGAGAAGGAAACCACTACAACTGACACCATATATAGCCAGCAAAGCATAAAATACTTACTATCTTACTCTGCATAGAAAATGTTGGCCAACCCTTGGGGTATTGCAAGATAATATATTTGAAACATACAGGCATATCACAAACACATACACTAATGCTGTACAGTTAACATAGATATCTAATTTTCAAAATGTATGCATATTTTTAGAAGGAGACAGCAAGCTCAATGCCTATTTTATCGGTAATAACTTTATGTGAATCTAACCAAAGTTTTCTTTCTAATAATATGAAAGGTGCATACAAATATTCTTTAACTAATAATTATTTAAAATACATTGGGGACACCTGGGTGTCTCAGTTGGTTAAGCAGCTGCTTTCGGCTCAAGTCATGATCCCAGGGTTCAGGGATCAAGCCCCATGTCAAGCTCTCTGCTCAGTGGCAAGCCTGCTTCTCCCTCTCCTTCTGCTTGTTACTCTGCCTGCTTGTGCTCTCTCTCTCTCCGTCAAAAAAATAAACAAAGTCTTAAAAAAACAAAAATAATATATTTTATGTACTTTTCCATATTTTTTCCCTTAATTTGCCTTATAGAAATACCTCTATTTCAATTGATACACAATTAATATATTAAGCATAGATTTATTGCAAAGCATATATCAAACGTATATTTTTCTCAGTCTTGATTCTATTAATAAGGATTCAGGTGTTTTTAGTTTAGGCTGAGTGTGTGTGTGTGTGTGTTTTAATTTAAGCAATAATGCAATAAACAAATGCCTATATTTTTAATATTGCTGATTTTCTTTACATTTCATTGATCCCCAAGTCAAATTTCTAGTTTTTATTATTTATATATAGTTTTAAATTTAACAGCTGTTGCTGCATTGCTTTCAAAGCTGAATATAACAATTGTAATAGTTGACATTTCCACCAGCAATGTATGAGAGAGACTCTTTCAGTTCATCTCTAATAGGTATTTTGTTATTATTCTTTTTATTTTTACCACATTCACTCTGATTTATAAGATGTGGTTTTGCTTTGTAATGTTGTTTTTATTAACATAAACAGTGAATATAATTAAGAAAATTGATATCATTTTCTTAGCAATTATTTACTTATGTAATTATTTCAAGTGAATTTTGAGAATATATTTACTTAATCTAATTAACAATTTCCAGGAGTTTTAAAATGATTAAAATACATCTTTCTGTAGAAGAAATGCTAGTATGATATTAAAACAGATTAACACAAGATTGTAGATAGAAACCAACTCTATTATTATCAAGAAAGAGAATGAGAGGAGAAACAATCTGAAATGGAGAAAGAAAGGAAGAGGGAGGGAGGAAAGGAGAGAGAAAGAGAGATATCCAAAAACCAAAAATCAAGTAGAAATGTTGGAAGGATGTAATTAACTGAATGACGATGAGACATAATAACTGGACATAATAATGTTATATAATACTATGAGTATGTGCCTTTTAATGAAATACTGCATATATATATTGCATCTTGTTTGGTCAACATATTCCCAGAATCCATTTAGAAATGAAGTATAGGGAACTGGCTATAGTTTAGGTAAAAATTGGAGTCTATTACATCATATTTACTATATGTAATTAAATTAATAAGTAAATGCCTAAAATCTTCCACTTTTATTTAGCTCTGCACCCAATTGCCATATTGTTCACTGCAAATTTATTCAGAAGGGTATTTGTGATACATTTCTGGCCAGTGATGTGTGGAAAGTAAGTTTGCTGAAGCACCATTTACTTCTAGACTATAAACACATATAATGCTTTTCTTTTCTTTGAATAGCTTTCCAGTGGTATTAGAAACCTGAAACATCAACAATTATCTAAGGATAAGCTAAAACCAAAGATACCACTTAAGAGACAAAGATACCACTTAAGAGATAAAGAATCTGAGTCCATACTGACACACAAGAGTTACTGAATCACTCAGTTCTAGAGTTGTCTGTATTACATTTGCCATTTTTGAAATAATGTATTTTTGTATTATTGAAACTATTTTGAAATGATGTTTCTGTAATCCGTGAACAAAATCATACTAAGTGAAACACATCACTAGAGTTCAACAATGAAGCTTGTATTGCTATTTAAAAAAGAATAGCAGCACTTTATTTCTAACTGGTAAAACCTACTTTACATGGGATATAAATAATTATAATGACTTTACTTTTAAAAATTAATTAAAATAAACCATTTTTCTTAAAACAATAAGATAAAATGTTCAATTTTATACTTAGAACACTGTATGAATGTTAAAAATTATGTAAAGCATACTCAGAAGAAAGAAAAATATACACAGTATTCAGAGAAAATAAGTATGGAGATTTATCAATGTTATTGATAACAGAAATACAAAGTAGAATTATTTTCAAATTGGAGAATTCAATACAGTTAAAAATAGTGATTTTGATCAAAAGATAAAAATATTTTCACACTATGGCAAATTTCTCTCGAACAGGACAAAGAAAGCAATAACTATAAAGGAGGTAAAAATATTTTCCAGTAGTACTTTACGAAATTTAAAACTTATTTTCATCAAAAGACAGCATTTACAATGACTGGGAGAAGATACTTACAATATACATATGTAAAAAAAGAGCTAATATTGATAATACATAACTAGCTCTGGGAAATGGATAAGAACGACCCAATATAAATAATCAAGATACTTGAACAGATATAATTCCAAAATCTTTCAAGTTTCCAGCAAGCATATGAAAAGTACTCAAAATAATTTCTCTCAAGTTAAATGTAAATTAAAATAAATAAAATACTATTTCAAACCCAGAATGGTTAAAAATAAAAATACTGGAAGTGTTAAATAAAGGCAAAGATGTAAAGCAACTGGGAATCTCATAAATTGCATGTAAATTAATGTAAATCAGCAAAACCACTTGGGTAACTGGAAGTATTTATCAAGCCTGAAGCATATGTTTACCCTATGATCTGTCAAATCTGCTTTTCCATTTATACCTCTGGTAGGCAGAATAATGACCTCCCTTCCAAAAAAAAAAAAAAAAGGGTCCATGAATATGCTCACTTTATGTGGCAAAACAGACTTTGCAAATATGATTAAAGTAAGGATCTTGAGATGGATTATCTGGGAGTGCCCAATGTAATCGATGTAATCAAAAGAGTATTTATAAAGTTGAGTGAGTTAGGAGTGTGACTGTAAGACAGTCACATTGCGACTCCTTGCTTTAGGATGGAAGGAGAACGAAGAGCTAAGGAATGGAGACAGCCTGTAGAAGCTGGAAAAGGCAAGAAAACAAATTTTCCCTTACAGCTTGCAGAAGGAAATGTAGTATAACCAACATGTTCATTTTAGCCCAGTGGGACACATTTTGGTCCTCTATCAATTAAAAATAGAATGTTGGCAGTCCTCTGACTTAAATGCCTTGATCTCTGTCCTCTTGTTCTAATCATCATTCTTATAGTTTCACCTATATGCTTGTTGTGTTTTGGTCAATGACCACTCTTCTCAAGTCTAGCTGTATAATTCTCTTTTAAATTTATTTATTTATTTATTTATTTGTTTGTTTGTTTTAAAGATTTTATTTGTTTTTTAGAAAGAGAGAGACCGTGAGAGAGGAAACACAAGAGGGGGAGTGGGAGAGGGAGAAGCAGACTCTCTGCTGAGCAGGGAGCCCGATGTGGGGCTCGATCCCAGGATTCTGGGATCATGACTTGAGCAGACGGCAGACGCTTAACGACAGGCGCCCCCTCTTCTAAAATAATTTAATTCAGTAAGTCTAGTTGGTGCAACCAGATTCTTAACTGCCTTAGATTAATCCCAAAGAGAACTTATGTTCACAAACTAAGACATAAACAGATTCTTTATATCATACAACATCAAATTTCATTAGTTAATATGATGATTTTTTTTTAAAACACTATTTCTCATAGCTTTCAGAGTTCATATAGCATTTCCTTACATGGATGAAGGTCTAAGTATTAGAAGCTAAATCATTGCAATTCACTTCTTTTGGATTTGCTTATAAACTTCATGGCTGTTGTAAAAATGAAGTTTTACTCTTGTACCTGCTCATATAGGACAACTCTGTGCCATCTTTCTATTTTGCCAACATGTTTAGATGATGGTAAATTTATGACTGTTTTCCAATGAATGCCTTGTGTTCTACTGCATAATATTTTATAATCCATTCCAGATCGTTATAATGAAAGTTTCTTTGCATAAAAAATGTTATGGCTAGGTTTAGGTTCTTTGTCTCCTAACTCTCTGTCATTGAATGCTGCCTTAATTGCTGATGCTTTCTATAATATGCAAAACTCCTCCTCAACATTGATAATGAATTCATTTTATGTTCTTCAAATTTTACCCGATTTTACTTATTAGGCTGATAACCTTTCTTACATGGAATATATTAAGACTCTTATTTTATCTACTTTGATGATGTTAAATACATTTCGTATTGTAAGCTAGTAATTAGAAATAAATTCCACCAAGAATAAGAACTAAAAGTGAACATTTGCCATTATCATTACAGTAAGCTATTTTCCCCGGCATATTCACTGCAAAAGAGTCATTTCATTGAGCAATGTATTTTTTTTTAATTTATGGACACAAATCAGATTTTTTATATGAAAGGAAAGAGTAAAGCTTTTAGAGAATATCAATGTCTAAATTTGGGGAAATGAATAAAAAATTATTCAAATACTGATATGTATTATATTTGTTAACTTACATATATCTTTCTACAGGAGTAAATAAACATTCACCTCATACACTGTGGTATTAAATGCTGAAATTCCTAGGTGTTAATAATTAGACATAGTTATTGACATGAATGATGATTTGGTGATTTGTGTTTAAAAATCCCAAAACCCGGGCTCCTGGGTGGCTCAGTGGGTTGAAGCCTCTGCCTTCGGCTCAGGTCATGATCTCAGGGTCCTGGGATTGAGCCCCGCATTGGGCTCTCTGCTCGGCAGGGAGCCTGCTTCCCCCTCTCTCTGTCTGCCTGCCTCTCTGCCTCCTTGTGATCTCTCTCCCTCTGTGAAATAAATAAACTCTTTAAAAAAAAAATCCCAAAACCTNGCCTCTCTGCCTCCTTGTGATCTCTCTCCCTCTGTGAAATAAATAAACTCTTTAAAAAAAAATCCCCAAACCCGATAACTTTGAAATTATTTTATGGTAAACATCAGATTCAAGAGGAGAGAGGTTCAAAAAGCAGTATTTTTTTTTTTACTATAACAAATCATCGCAAATTTATTAACCCTATAATCAGTTACATATCAAAAAGTAGATTCTGTTATTTTCAAAAGGACATCAGGACATTTTTCTTAGAAGTATTATATTTAAAGATTTTATTTATTTATTTAACAGAGAGAGAGATCACAAGTAGGCAGAGAGGCAGGCAGAGAAAGAGGAGGAAGAAGGCTCGCCGCTGAGCAGAGAGCCCGATGTGGGGCTCAATCCCAGGACCCTGAGATCATGATCTGAGCTGAAGGAAGAGGCTTTAACCCCCTGAGCCACCCAGGGGCCCCAGAAGTATTATATTTAAAATTAACTCTCTTTCTAATTAACTATAATTCAGCTTTTAACTTCTAGATGACTATGGGTAAGGGACTTGAATTGCCTATTCCTACATTGAATAATCTATGATATAGATTTGTGTGTATCCTGCATAATAAAATTTAACATTTTAATACTTCTGAAATATAACACAAAACAACTTAATACAGCATCTGCATTTTAAAATTATTGGCATTTTAGATACTCAACACATACTAATATCTGTTCAGCCTAACACACATAGATAGTAGTATTAAGCCTTAATATAAATGAAAAATGCCATCATCTATATCAGTATATTTGTGTATCTATACATGTATGTATGTTGTATATATCTATTAATCTCTATTCTCTGTCTTTCCTTCTGTCTAGTTATTATATGTCTATCATCTATCTATCTATCATCTATCATCATCTATCTATCCTTCTATCTATTATCTATCTTTCTATCCATCCATATACATCTTATAAAAAGGCCTTATAGTAGAAAATACTGCAAAATTAATTTTTGTTGAATATCATCTATTATTAGTATTGGTTATAATCGAATGAATATAGGAAATTGGAGCAATCTATAATTCCCAGTTTTCTAAGTTGCTTTCAGTGGTTAACTGATAAATAGAAGGATAGAACATGTGTATTATCTTTAATCAGCTCTGAATTATAGAAAAAAGTCCTAGATCTAAAAAATCAATTATTTAATTAACTAATACATAAGTAGCTAAAAAGCAGTCCTAAAACACCACGCTGGAATCATATTTAATTGGATAACTTCTTTGGTTTTTTTGTGTGTTTGTTTCAAGTTTTTACTTAAATTCCAATTAGTTAACATATAGTGTGATATTACTTGTTTCAGGAATAGAATTTAGTGATTAACCACCTACATCTAACACCCGGTGCTCATCACAACCAGAACCCTCCTTAATACCCATCACCCATTTAACGCATCCCCCCACTTCCCTCCCCTCCAGCCACCCTCAGTTTTTTTCTATAGTTAAGAGTCTGCTTTATGGTTTGTCTCTCTCTTTTTTTCACCCCTATGTTTATGTGTTTAATTTCTTAAATTCCACATATGAGTGGAATCATATGGTATTTGTCTTTCTTTGACTGACTTATTTCACTTAGCATAATACACTCTAACTCCATCCATGTTATTGCAAATAGCAAGATAATATTTCATTCTTTTTGATAGCTGAGTAATATTCCTGTGTGTGTGTGTGTGCTGTGTGTGTGTGTATCACATCTTCTTTACCCATTCATCTGTCAATGGACATTTTGGGCTCACCCATAATTTGCTATTGTTGATAATGCTGTTATAAACATCGGGGGTATTTATCCCTTTGTATCAGTATTTTTGTAACTTTGGGCAAACACCTATTACTGCAATGGTTGGGTTGTAGGGTAGTTCTATTTTTAACTTTTTTTGTTTTGTTTTGTTTTAAGATTATTTATTTATTTATTTTGACAGAGAGAGATTACAAGTAGGCAGAGAGGCAGGCAGAGAGAGAGGAGGAAGCAGTCTCTCTGCCGAACAGAGAGCCCCATGCGGGCCTCAATCCCAGGACCCTGAGATCATGACCTGAGCTGAAGGCAGAGGCTTTAACCCACTGCCAGCCAGGCACCCTATTTTTAACTTTTTGTATAACCTCCATACTGTTTTCCAAAGTGGGTGCAGTAGTTTTTGCATTCCTACCAAAACTATAAAAGGGTTCCCTTTTTTCACATCCTTGCCAATATCTGTTATTTCCTGTGTTGTTAATTTTAGCCATTCTGACATGTGTTAGGTGGTATCTCATTGTAGTTTTGAGTTGTATTTCCCTGATGATGAGTGATATTGAACTCATATACACATATACTTAGATACTCAGATACTTTCATGTATCTGTTAGCCATTTGTATGTCTTCTTTGGAAAAATGTCTATTCATGACTTCTGCCCATTTTTAAATTGGATTTTTTGGGGGCGTTGANCGATCCCAGGACCCTGGGATCATGACCTGAGCTGAAGGCAGCGGCTTTAACCCACTGAGCCACCCAGGCGCCCGTGTTTGGTAACTTCTTTACAGTTTTTGGATACTAACCCTATTTGTGAATATCTTCTCTCATTCCTTACGTTGCCTTTTAGTTTTGTTCATTGTTTTCTTTGCTGTGCAAAAGGTTTTTATCCTGATCAAGTCCCAATAGCTTTTTTTTTTTTTTTGCTTTTGCTTTCCTTGCCTCAGGAGATATATCTAGTAAGAAGTTGCTATGTCTGATGCCAAAGAGGTTACTATCTGTGTTCTTCTCTAGGATTATGATGGTTTCCTGTATCACATTTAGGTCCTTCATCCATTTTGACTTTATTTTTGTGTATGGTATAAGAAAGTGGTCCATTTTCATTCTTTTGCATGCTGCTGTTCAGGGGAAACTCCCTTGTTTACCTAATGAGCCACTAAACTTTACTTATTGGCTAAGCTTTCTAATGGATAAAACACCATAGGATATTTTAACCTGTTTTCCACTGTCACATTTGAATAAAGACCACTAAACTAAATTTTAATCAAACAAAATTGATTTCACTACTTTTGCTATAACATAGAATTACTGCCATGACATTGCCTCAATAATGTCTCAAAAGGAAGACTGTGGTAAAAGGTTTGTAGAATTTGGGGGTCTGAACTTGAGAGTTTCAGGAAAGATCACAAACTGATTAGGACTGGGCAAATTTCCTGATAGAGTATGTAGGATTGGTGAAGTCAGTAGGGTGAAAATCTTGAAGAGGATCGTGATGAGCAAATTTTTGTCCTGAAAATTGAGCAGTTTGTCAGCTGAGGAAACTGTTCTCAAGAATAGAAAGCTACTTGGGTAAGTGAAAGCATAATTTGCCTACAAATTTAGTTTACTAGAATTTTTTAAAGCAAACAGCAAAGTTATTTACTGGCTTACAATCTGATCTTCCTGGTTAAGAAATCTGAGAGCAAACTGTGAAGTTACGTTAACATAGGTCACCTCAGTTCTTAGTTCTGTTAGTTGAGATTAAATAGATCATCTCAGTTTTCTGTCACACATTCATTCTTTATCTGAAACTGAAATTTCAGGCATTATTATCTAGGTATGTACTCAATCTAGATCTGCACTGTTGTTTGAAGTGGTAGACTGTATATCAAGTTCTCCATGATGGTCGTTTGAGTATCTATGAACAACAAATATTCTAGTTCTATTTGTTTGATTATCTGTTTTGGGGGGCAGGGAGAATTACCTTGTTTTTTTTTTTTGGTTTTTTTTTTTTTTTTTTTTTTTTGGTCTGTGGCTATACAACAATATTTAAGACTTAATGACTGAAGTGTGTATCTAAGATAGTTACCCTATTTTCTAAATATTAGACTGGTTGGTGGAAGTTTCCTTATTTGCTACAAGCCTGTTTTAAAAAAAACACTCATTTTCCTAATTTCACATTTTTATTCAAAATTTTGGTAGCATGAAGATTGAAAAGTGATTCCTCAGAAAATAATGTACCAAATTCTTGACAAATTACTACTGAGGTTTACTTTGAGAAACTAAAAGCATATCAAAGTATTTATATATTTACTGCATCTTATACAATTCCAGTGATCTTGGAAGTAATGTCCATACTGTAAGTGTCTTGTTTTAACCATGCAAGGTAAAATGTCACTATTCTGTCTTTTTGAGACTTCCTGTATAGATTGAGTCATACTCTTTGTTTCTCCCTATCTTGTATAGGTTTTATAAAATCTTTCAGCAATGACTATTTGTTAATGCTGAAACTAGACTTGAAGTCATAAATGTCTTGCCCTACTTTTAAGCAGGTTTAACTTTAAGAGAACATTGGATGTGGGATGTTTCTGATTGACCCAGGAGGAAATAAAAAATGATAAAAGAGAAGATGTAAATTGCGGATAATGGAAATTTATAGACTGGGAGGAAGAATGGTGGAATGAAAAAGCAGTTTCAAGTTGTATTTTGAGGATATCTTAAAGAAAGCTATTTAAAAAATGGTATGTTATGAATTTGTTTTGGAAACTTCCTCATAATGAAAATAAAGGATGTTTAGGTTATTGATCCCTTTTTTTCTGTGTTATCTTTCAAACATTTTCATGCATATCAAAAGTTCTCCATTGTGACCACTGTAATTCCAGATTATGTTTGGTGGTATCTTGCCACTTAGAAAAAGTAAGCACATGATACAAGTTTGTAGAAGCATGGGTCAAGGCCAGAGGTGGCAAGGACTTGGCCTAATGAATCAGGCACTTGTTGGTCATATATGCTGGTTGCTTCATTGGTGTCTTGGCCCCAAACTAATGATTAGCTGTCTATAATTTCAGTCCCCCTCCACTCCCAATTTTAAGTACTGTAGAAAGGATATTTAGGGAGGAGATAACTTCTGGAATCAGGTTCTCACAAAGAAAAAAAAAAAAGACAAAAATATGTAAATTTTCAAAATTTTGAGGTGAACCCAACGTAGGATTTTTCCTATAAATATAGATGCCAGTCTGAAAAAACTTTCTGACCTTGCTATCATCAGGGCCAGACATTACCTGTACTCTGTCCTTATAGACTCAAAACACAAAGAGATTAAGGAAGAAAGAAAGACATATATTAATAAGTCACTCATAACATGGCACCTTTTCCTTCAGAAGACTTTTAAAATGTTATTGAATAAACAATCTTCTCACAAAAGAGAGCTCCTCATTTTTTTCACACAAAATAAATTCAGTGTTTTGCAGGTCAATGAAAAGGAATTAGAGCTAAGATGAAACAGGGTACCTACTTTACCATCACAGTCAGAGAGACCTGCCCTGTAATGACGGGAACAGTGACTGGAGTGATGTTTCTGCAGCCCATAGAACACCAGTGATCAATGACAGTCACCAGAAGTTAGGGGAAAGCAAGGAAAGATCTTCCTGGAGACCTTAGAGAGAGCATGGCCCTACCAACACCTTTGCTTCAGAATTCTACCCTCTACTACCGTGATAGAATAAATTTGTTTTTTAAGCCACAGAGCTTGTGGTAATTTGCTACAGTAACACTAGGACACTAGAATAAATATAAAAATATATATAATCACTAAATTCTACTCCCAAAACCAATATTACATTATATGTTAACTAAGTAGAATTTAAATAAAAACTTGAAACAAAAAATAAGAGTAAAAATTTAAAAAATCTCAGCAAGTTTGAAACTGGGTGGAAATTTTCCTTAAAAATATGGACTATGTTTTCCTTTAATGAAGAAAGATGGTTTACATGATTGTTGTGGGAAACATAATAGTAAAGAACATAATTTTCTATATAATGAGATTTCCCCATGTCTTAAGAAGTAACAATGATAATATTTGCTGAATTTACTACCCTGCTTCCTGATAAGGAACATCTGTATGTAGTTATGCAGAAGGTTAAGTTTCTCTGAATTCAATTCCGTTACTTTGCTTACAGACAATCAAGGGAGGCCCTGGTTAATAATAAAAGGAATACAAGTTTGTCTTCCTTACATTAAGGTTCCTATTCTTTAATATCTCCCCATAGATAATCTAGTTTGATCTACTTTTTTCCATTTCATACAGCTTATACTACTTCATTTAGCTACCTACATGTTTATATTTTTAAATGTCATAAATTTTGAGACAGAAGTGTATGATGGCTTATAAATTACTATACTTCAGGTGATAATTTTTAAGGATAATTAGGATTTAATATTTGACATAAAATTCATTCTTTCCCACTTTCCCACTAATCTAGTGGGTTTTTTGTTTTGCTTTGTTTTGGTTTGGTTTTTGATTTAAGGTGGGTCAAAAAGGAACGTAAGATGCACTCCTATCCCTTGGTTCATAGTTACTCCTATTTCATCTTCTTAGGCTCTTTTTAGGACTGAGAAGCCCACATTACCTCTCTAATGCTTATGTGATTTCCAATTTCTCTCTCCTTTAAAATACATTTTCACCACTTCTTAGTGGACAAGCTGTCTACCACTTTGAGATCTGGGATTTTATGGTTCATATATTTTTGGAACTGGAGACAGTAAACAGAAGAACAAAAATAACAGATTTTCAGTTACCAGGGCAGTGGAAGGGTGGCAGAAGGATATTTGGGTTGGAGCAGGCTGGTAGAGAGAAACAAAGCTAGAAAATGTAAATCTTGCCTGACATTAAAGTGTCCCCTTCCACCATAAACAAAATGTTCTTCAGGACTAGGAAGCTAACATCTCTCCCTCCTGTTAACTATGCTTTCTTACTGAGAATTAGAGAGTCATGTATTTAAAATAGTGATGGAAAAAGATGGGTGGATGAAGAGGAAGAAGAAGAAGGAGGAGGAGGAGGAAGAGGAGGAGGAGGAGGAAACATTTGTAAAAGCTTGATGGCTTTGTAATTATGTTGGAGGAGGTAATTCAAAAGGATGGGATACACGAACACTGCTGGATAGGATAAGAAGGCAAGTCCTAAAGCATACAATTCTGTGCTTGTCTTTGTCTAAACCACTTCACTAGCCTCAGTATTAAAGAACCCCATGCATATCCTATACCTGAACTTGTAGCTGATATTGGACAAACATTCGCCTGGGCAATCCTAGCCTAAATCAGACTACTTCCACGTGAACAAAATGCAAGGATTAATATATTTAATGTGAGAGTACAAAAAGAGAGGTAATGATATTGCTGAGAACAGTGTGAGAAGAAAACCTTATAGATTTCATATTTTTATAACAGATTTTCCATCATGCCTGCAATCTACTTATTATGGACATCATAATTTACAGTATTTCCATGTTATGTAAATGTTATTGGATATGTTAGACTAATTTAGTGGAGTGTTTAATTAAAATAGTCAAGTTATGCATTCCAAAATTACAGTCAATAATACAACCAATATTTATATTTTATCTTACAATTGGTAATGTATATTTTCACAAGCACAGCCCTTAAGGTCTAACTCTGTTAATTACATATGAAAATTAGGTTTTGTATATCAGTGTTTTTTCCCATTACATAGTATGTTGGAAAAAATTGCTTTAACATTGTTTTAGTTCAAACCATAAAAGAAAAAAGAGAAAAAATATTGTTATTCTACTTGTAATTAATGATTGAGAACTTTTTAAAGGACTTTAATTTGTGAATGGAGAGGCACACTTTTAAAACTGTTATTTTAAAGATAATATCTAAAATGTTAACTGTCACCAAGCCAATTCTTAGTTTTTCAGAGCTGGTTTAAAGTAGTGAACATTTTAATTCTAATATTTAGTGCATATTTTTTAGAAGGGATGATAGGTGTAAGTATTTCACTTAAAACAAAATAGAACATTATTTTTAGCTGTCTGAAAAGCTACTTGATCGTATTCACAAAGCAACCCATTTAATCAACTTCAGAACTTAATAATATTGCTTGAGTAATAGAAATATAGGACGCAAGGCTAAAGAAAGCCAAGTGAATGTAATAGTGCACTTGACTTGCAATTGGACAGGTAATTATTATTTCTCAAGAGGCCATAGTCCAGCAATAAAAAATGTAAAATTAATTTTAGAAATCTTAATTAAAAGAAATTAGTAGCTTTATTATAAAGAAATGCCAAAAAGACTTTTGTAGAATGATAGTAGCATATTATCTTGGGTTTTACATTTAAAGTTAAAATATCTTCTCTCTATAATTTAGCTGAATTTCTGATAGTTTAAGAAAGTATTAATATATAATTTGAAAACACTTTGAAAATATTCTAAACTATTAATGTAGTATTTGCCATTTTAAAAATCCACATTATCTATTTTTGAAACATGCATAAAAATAGCACATGTAAGCCAATACTCATTACAAAGACACTAATGTAGTGTATATAAAGTATCAGTGTGCCATAATGTTATCATTATTAACTGGTACTTCTATTCAAAAACAGTGTAGAGATTTTTGTTGCTAAAAAATTTAATATGCCTTAAAATTTTACATACACACAAACACATTTAATCGAGGTAACATTTACATATAGTGAAATGAACACATCTTAAATGTACTAGTGAAGAGTTTAAAAAAAATGTATAGACCTTATAAAACATACAAACATATCAAGAAACAAAACTTCTATCAGCCTGGAAGCTACCCTGTGACCCTCCGAGTCAAAATTCCAATCAGAAAACAGTCATATGGGTGCCTGGGTGGCTCAGTGGGTTAAAGCCTCTGCCTTCGGCTCAGGGTGCCCTCAGAGGGTTAAAGCCTCTGCCTTCATGATTTCAGAGTCCTGGGATTGAGGCCCGCATCGGGCTCTCTGCAGAGCAGGGAGCCTGCTTCCACCTCTCTCAGCCTGCCTCTCTGCCTACTTGTGATCTCTCTCTCTCCATCAAATAAATAAATAAAACCTTTAAAAAAAAAAAAGAAAACACTCATATACTCAATTATTTCAACATTAGCTAGTTTTATTTATACTATAAATTCCAATAATACAATAATACAAGTTTTTAATCTTTTAAAATTCACTTCTTCTCAACATAATTTCCATATTTATTCATGTTGTGTATACTATTATTTTAGTCCCATGTATACTGAGTAACAGTCTTCCACATGAATTTGCCACATTTTTATTATTGGTTCACCAGTTGATGGAAATTCCAGTTGTTTTAGTTTATCTATTATAAAAATTCTGCTTTGTACATACATTTGGATTTCTTTTTTTAGAAAGCAAACACATTTAATTATATTGATAAAGCTGAAACTTTCATGCACATTTGATTTTAATGGTAAATGTTGCACATGCAATTGAGAATAATGTACATTTTATAGTTATTGTTTTTACTGTTCTTTGTCAGGTCAAGTTAGTTGGTAATTGTTCAGATGTCTTATAGCTGTTCTATGTTTTTTCCTCTTAGAGTTCTTTCAAGTATAGTGTTAAGGATATTGAAATTTTCAAATATAATTGTGTATTTCTTCTCTCTCTAGTTCTTTTGGGTTTTGTTTTAGATATTTAGAAATCTGTATTTGCGCATGTTATTTTGATTGGTACATCTACATAAGTTATCAACTATTTCATCATTTTTTCCTTTTATTTATTCCACATTTTGGGTTAATCCATTATTTCTTGTTATTATATTTTATTTCATTTTTTTTTTAGCCAAATGGGTGTATGTGTGTGTGTGAGAGAGAGAGAGAGAGAGAGAGAGAGAGAGAGTATTAGCATGTATTTATTCTAGGGCTTAAATACGCATTTAACCTAACACCATTTTTGATGAAAGAATTTTATATTACTTTGGGTGAAGAGTAAGAACACTATAGCAATATACTTTCATTTACTGCATTTTGGTCTTTGTAATTCCATATGGTATTGTGAACTTTCTCCTGCAATAGTTTGAGAAAGATGGATGTTAATTCTTCTGTTTGGTAGGATTCACTGGTGAAGCCATCTGGTCCTGGACTTTTTTTGTTGAAAGGTTTTTGATTATTGACTCAATCTCCTTCCTCATTATTGACCTATTCAGATTTTCTAATTATTGATGATTTATTATTGGTAGGATGTATATTTCTACAAATTTATCTATTTCTTCTAGATTATCCAATTTTTGGCATATGATTGTTCACAGGGGTCTCTGGGGATCCTTTGTATTTTTGTGATTTCAGTTATAATGTCTTTCTTTCATTTCTGTTTTCATTTATTTGAGTCATCTTTTTTTCTTAGTCTAGCTAAATGTTTGTCAATTTAGGTGATCTTTAAAAATAAACAGCTCTTGGTTTCGTTAATCTATGGTTTTTCTAGTCTCTATTTCATTTCTGCCCTGGTATTTGTTATTTCCTTTCTTCCTTTCTTTGGCTAAGTTTGGGCTTAGTATTTTTTTGTTGTTGTTTCTGTTTTTGTTTTTTGTACTGGTTACTTAAAATGTGAAGTTAAGTTCTTTATTTGAGATCTTTCTTTTTTCTTAATATAGGTATTTGTCATTCTAAACTTCCCTTTTACAAGTGATTCTGCAGAATACCATAATTTTTGATATATAGTGTTTCCATTTTCACTTTTCTGAAGATAATTTTTGATTTTCCTTTTGATTTTTTTCTTTGACCAGTGGTTGTTCAGGAGTATATTGTTCAATTTCCACATATTTGTGAATTTTCTGTTTTCTTTCCGTTGAGTTCTAGTTTCATATCATTGTGATTGGAAAAGATACATTGTATGATTTCATTCTTCTTAAATTTTCTAAGATTTGTTTAGGAACCTACCAAATAAGCTATCCTATATAATGTATCACGTATACTTGAGAAGGATGTGTATTCTGCTGCTTTTAGATAGGATGTTTTGTAAATATGTTAGGTCCATTTGGTCTAAAGTATAGGTCATGCATAACATTTCTTTGTTGACTTTTTTTTAAAAAGATTTTATTTATTTATTTATTTATTTATTTATTTATTTAAAGATTTTATTTATTTATTTGACACAGAGAGAGAGATTACAAGTAGGCAGAGAGGCAGGCAGAGAGACAGGGAGAGGAGGAAGCAGGCTCCCTGCTGAGCAGAGAGCCAGATGTGGGCCTCCATCCCAGGACGCTGAGACCATGACCTGAGCCGAAAGCAGAGGCTTTAGCCCACTGAGCCACCAAGGCGCCCAGATTTTATTTATTTATTTGACAGAGAGAGAACACAAGCAGGAAGAGTATCAGGCAGAGGGAGAGGGAGAAACAGGCCTCTCACCAAGCAGGGAGCCAATGTAGGTCTTGATCACAGAACCCAGGGATCATGACCCCAGCCGAAGGCAGTTGCTTAACCAACTGAGCCACCCAGGTGCCCTCCTTGTTGATTTTTTTTTAAATTATTTAAAATCAATTCAGTTAAAATATAGTGTATTATTAATTTCAGGGGTAGAATTTAGTGATTCATCAGTTGCATATAATAACCAATGTTCAGGGGCACCTGGGTGGCTCAGACATTAAGCATCTGCCTTCGGCTTAGGTCATGATCTTGGGGTCCTGGGATCGAGCACCACATCAGGCTCCTTGCTTAGTGGGAAGCTTGATTCTCCCTCTTCCTCCACCTGCTTGTATTCCCTCTTTTGCTGTCTCTCTCTCTGTCAAATAAATAAAATCTTCAAAAACAAAAAACAAAAAACAAAACCACTGCTCATTACATTAAGTAATGTCCTTAATACCCATAACCCAATTACCCCATATCCCACCCACCTCCCTTCTAGCAACCCTCAGTTTGTTTCCTATAGTTAAGAGTCTCTTATGGTTTGCCTTCCTCTCTGTTTTTTTTTTTTTAAGATTTTATTTATTTATTTGACACAGAGAGAGAGATTACAAGTAGGCAGAGAGGCAGGCAGAGAGAGAAGAGAGAGGAGGAAGCAGGCTCCCTGCTGAGCAGAGAGCCCGATGCGGGCCTCGATCCCAGGACCCTGAGATCATGACCTGAGCGGAAGGCAGAAGCTTTAACTCACTGAGCCATCCAGGCGCCCTCCCTCTCTGTTTTTATCCAATTTTATTTTTCCTTCCCTTCCCATATGTCCATCTGTTTTGTTTCTTAAATTCTACTTATGAACAAAATCATATGGTATTTTTCTTTTCATGAGCGACTTATATTGCTTAACATAATACCTTCTAGTTCCACCACATTGTTACAAATGGCAGGATTTCATTCTTTTTTATGACTAATATTCCATTACATATATATATATATATATATATATATAATATGCATATACACTCATACTACATCTTCTTTATCCATTCATCTGTTGATGGATATCTGGGATCTTTCCATATTTTGGCTATTGTGAACACTCTGTTATAAACATTGGGGTGTATGTGCCCCTTCAAATCACTATGTTTGCACCCTGGATAAATACCTTGTAGTGCAATGGCTGGGTTGTTGGGTAGTTCTATTTTTAACTTTTTGAGGAACCTCCATATTGTTTTCCAGAGTGGCTGTACCAGCTTGCATTCCCACCAACAATGTAGGAGGATTCTTCTTTCTCCACATCCTTGCTAACATCCATTGTTTTCTGAGTTGTTGATTTTAATCCTTCTGACTGGTGTGAGGTGGTATCTCATTGTGGTTTTGATTTGTATTTCCCTGATACTGAGTGTTGTTGAGCATTTTTTTAATCTGTCTGTTAGCCATTCGTACGTCTTCTTTGGAGAAGTGTCTGTTCATGTCAAGGTCAAAGAGGTTGCTGCCTGTGTTCTTCTCTAGGATTTTGATGATTCCTATCTCACATTTAGGTGTTTCATCCATTTTGAGTTTATCCTCATGTATGGTGTAATAAAGTACTCCAGTTTCATTCTTTTGCAGCATAATTGTTGTTGTTGTTGTTGTTGTTTTTAATCTATTCAGCCACCGTACATCTTTTTTTTTTTTTTTAA
>LNAC01002270.1:4110-24110 GCA_002007465.1 Ailurus styani | reverse complement strand
AAGATCCAGGGTAAAGACATGGTCCTGCCCTCAATCCAGGTAACCGCCTTTCATGGGCACATGAACCCCGCTGGCAGGAGAGCTGGGGTGGCAGTAAGCAGTCATTTCCAGGTCTCAGTAAGAAAAATGCCATAGAAAAGGCAGGATCTGAGCTGGGCTGTTGAGGGATTTCAAGAGGTGAAAATGGAAGGGGAACCTTCTAGGCACAGAGGACTGGCAGAAAAAAGGCACCAAGGGTAGGAAGGCAACAGCTCTGTGACAGGAGTGGCGAGCACTCTGATTACAGCACCAGGAGGAGGAGTGGGTGGACTGGGTTGCAAAGTCAGGTAAGGCAGGGTCTTGAGGATCCAACGGGCGAGGCAAAGTGGGGCAGTGGCCCCCACTGCTGGCTGTGCATCAGAATCCCCCAGGAACTTGGTCAGGATACAGATTATGGGGGCCCCCACCTAGTGAATCAGACTCCAGATTTGAGAGCCTGAGGGTTTTTGCACGGGGAAGTCACTTGACCACAGTTATGCAGACGTCTTGGTGGGTGGCTCTGGATAAGATCAGATCCCACAAGTAGCAAACTGAGTTCCTGAATCCTAGATCTGCTGTAAATGCCCCTCCTGTGACGACCACGGTGCCCTGCACATGTCTCGCCCGTGGGAGCGCGGCCCATGCTCCGCGGGGCTCAGTGAATGTGCTCTGCTTAGCCTCAGCTCCGTGAATGCGGCCCAGCCGACTGGGCTCAAGAAAGACAGGATGCGATAAGGAGGACAATTAGAAAGCCACTGTCACCCAGGAGTAAGAACCTGAGATAGGGCGGCGGCAGTCAGCGGGAAAAGGAAGAGACCCACAAGGCACTTCAGGCCGAAGGCGGCATTAAGCAGCCCTTCGAGGCACAGCGCCAGCTCCCCGCTCCACGGCCCAGGCCCAGCGGCAGGGCCACGGAGACAGCTGACCCAGGGTGCATAGTCAGACAGTCTGGATTCCACTTTTTTTAAAAAAATGTCATCCCTTGTTATGAGTATAAGATTTGGCAACACAGATGTTCAAACACTAAGGCAGGGTCAGCAAACTTCTTTTGTAAAAGGCCACGTGGTAAAGATTATAGGCTTTGCAGGCCACACACTCTCTGTTGCAACCACCTAAGTTTGCCACGGTGTGGGAACGGGGGCTCCTGCTAAAGGCGACCAGCCACGGCCTGAGGGCTGAGGGGTTCCTGAGGCTTGGTCTAACAATAACCCCTGCCTTACCCAGCTCCGTTCTAGAACAGATTGTCTCTGTTGCTTTCCCGTACAGCTGCGAGGGAGAACCCCGTGTCCTCCCCACAGCAGAACCTCCCCAGCAGATCTCACTTGTGGGTGACGGCTTTCAGGAGGGGCCAGAAGACGGGCTGAGGAAGAGGCTTTTGGTGGGCGCTTTTCTTCCTTTTCCCTCCAGCCTCGACTCGGATGTGCTTGGCGTGCAGGCCGTGGATAAATACGGCCTCCAGGGCGCTGCACATGGCGTTGGCATCTCCGTCTTCGCTGGTGACCACCGTGTCCGAGGACACGTACTGCTTCTGCAGCGCCTTCACCGATCCCACGAGCTGCTTCTTGATGACCTGTCAGCGTCAGACAGAACACGGCCTTTAGGAGATCCTGCAGTGGGACTGCTTCTCGCCACATCCACAAGCACCCACACGTGTGCATACGTCCATGTGTGTCTACATAGCAAAGCTCATGCAAGCTAATTATAGAAAACAAAGCCAAAGCATAGAGAAGAAAAGGAAAAATCACATACTTAACACCACCCAGGGGTACTGCTTTATTTTTTTTTTGCAAAGATATTTGTATATTTTTGTTTTGTTTTTTAAACTGAACTTCAAACGAAAACAACAAGAAAAGAAACTGAACTTCAGTGAATCGACAGCCATATAAATCTTGTGTTTAAATATTGGTTCCATCACAGTTACAGCTATGGGAGCTCGGGGAACCCACCCAGGGCAGCGAGGAAGCGGTCTACCTACTTCACGTGACTACGATTCCATTAAGAGGCAACGAGTGCTGCTTTCGAACAAGAAAATGGGAGCACGGTCCACACTGAGAAAGATCCTACACTGGGCACCCAGAGGCCCAGGCTAGTGTCAGCTCGGCTGGTCACCAGCTGGGTCACCCCAGGCATTTCACTTAACCTTGCTGAGCTTAATGTCCTCATCCGTTAAACTGAAAGCATACTTCCTGAGCTACAGCACTGCAGGGATTACCCAGAGGGCATGGCTGGTCTTTTATTCATCCTTGGGTCCTTGACACTTGGCACGGTGCCTGGCACATGTAAGTACTCAGTTAAATGCTTGTTCACCAAGTAAATTATAAAATACATACACATAGAATCCTTTGGAAATATAAGGACAGTTTGGTCATAATATGAGCGTGTCAAAGTTACCCAAGTGTTTGGAAAAGGACTAGAAGGGAAAGCAGAAGAACTGGTTTGAGTTGTTAGCTGATAGGATTATGGATGAATACTTTACTGTTTTTATTTTTATTTTAGCCCAAACGGTTCATGTTCATGTTCTCTAAAAAGTCGAATGTTCTTCTTTTTTTTTTTTTTTACAACAGCCTTAATGAGACCTAATTCACATAGCATAAAACTCACTCATTTAAAGTATACAGTTCAATGGTTTTGGGTATATTCACAGAATTGTGAAACTATAGTACCACTACCTCATTTTAGAACATGTTCATTGCCTCAGAAAGATACACCATGCCCATCAGCAGTCATTCCGTATTCGCCGCTCCCCCAACCCTGAGCAACCACTCGTCTACTTTCTGTCTTGATGGGTTTACCCATTCTGGACATTCTGTAGACATGGAGTCACACAGGGTACAGCCTTCTGGGTCTGCCTTCTTTCACCTGGCATGTTTCCAAGGTCTACCTATGCTGTCGCCATGTATTGGGACTTCATTCCTTTTTACTTCCAAGTAATATTCCACTGCGTGGATGCCCCACATTTTATTTATCCATTCACCGATTAATAGATGTATGGGTTGTTCCCACTTTGGGGCTATAATGCTGCTATGAACATTCATGTGTGAGTGTTTGTGCAGACATAAGTTCTCAGTCTCTTGGGTATGCACCTAGTGGTGCAACTGCTGGGCCAGGTGTAACTCTGGGTTTAACTTTCCGAGGAACTGCCAAACTGTTTTCTGTGCTGGATGCACCATTTGACATTCCCGCCAGAGATGCATGAGGGTTCTAACTTCTCTATGAGGCCACCAACTTCTCTACAAGGCCACCACTTACTCTTAACGTCATTTTGATTCTAGCAATCCCAGAGGGTGTGAAGTCTCTTGTGATTTTGAATGCATTTGCCTAATGTCTAATGATGTCAGGCATCTCTTCATGTACTTGTGGGTCCTATATATGCCTTCTTCAGAGAAATCCTTGGTCTTCAGGTAGCCTGTATTAAATCACCATCGTTTTTTGTAAATTCCCATTTTATCACCAATAAGATGTTCTAGAAAGGGGAGATCTTCTCAGAGCCTGCTTCTGCTATAACTTTTTCTCAACCTGAGGCCTCACTTTCCAGACAGTCCTTGTTCATTTCAAAGTGAGAGAAATCAATGAAATGGCTGTCCCGTGCACCCTTCCCCACCCTTGCGCCTCCCTTGCAGCCTACCGGGATCGCGGCCCGGGGGTCCAGTCCATTTTCCACCACTGAGAGCATTTCCACTCACACAGCAGCTCTCTTGGAGAATCACATGACACCTGCAGAGATGGATGGCAGCCAGATGAGCAAGTTCCAGCTCACCACTCCCAGCCAACTCTCCCTCTGCCCGCAGCAGGCAGCAGGAGGTCAGCCTATCTTCCTCAAACTGCAACGGAAGGGGGTTTGAATACAAAAGTAAAAGCTATGAGTGGATTTTAAGGAAGGAAAGGAGGAAGGAAAACAAATCTGAGGGCTCGGATCTCAGGAGGTGAGGAGTCCTATGTGCCGTGGGTGGGTCTGGCCCAAGCAGTGCATGGAAAGGGCTCCGGATTCCACACCCAATACTGGCACAAAAAGTAGGGCATGCAAGGCTGATTTAGACACAGAGCTAAGGGTGCAAGGGGGATGCTGCTGCTGAAGGTGCCAAGGGCCTGCATGGTCAGGAAGCAGGGACTCATAATTCACACTGGGGGCCTGGGCCCTGCAACTGCCCCCTCTGACTCCTGTCCCAGTCTGGTGTCTGCCAGCTCAGCAGTGACAGGGACAATAGAAAGAGCTTCCAAAGGGAGGGCTCTCTCACTACACATCTGCTTCTCCTTCAGGCTAAGCTGGAGATGCACAGGGACATGTCTAAAGGGAGACAGGCTTGACTCTCGATTTGCCGCTAACCAGCTGGGCACCCTGGGGGACCATATCAGGCCTTGCTGACGGAGATATGAAGGTGGAAAATGCCTGGCACAGGGCCCGAAGGTTCTAAGGAGAAATGGCATCTGCATTTGTGGCCATCCAAACCTACAGGCAAAGACCACCAGTACCGGAATGCACATGCACAAGCAGCTGAAGTAAATCCCTCAGGGTAAATCCCTCAGCGCGCTGGCTTCCTCCTGGGGGTGGGGGGATGGCTGAGGTGGGAGGGCTTCGACCTGAGCCTGAGGGGGGCTGCTGGCTGGACTGGCCCCACCCCAGCCACCTGGATGGACCAGGACGGGGTAGGCACCTTCCCATCTAAACAGATCTCTAGTGACCACACAGCTGAGCATGAGGGGACCCTAAAAATTAGGTCATTGCTGTCTCTGCTCTCAAAAACTCCTCGTTCAAAGAAGTTAATAAAGCCAAGGCATGCTGAATGGATTTTGTACTCTTTCCATATATTGCTTCTTGCATTCCTCCTAATCACCCCGGGAGGGCTGTATTATCCTGATCTAACAGATAAGAAATAGAAGCTGACCCAGGTCAAGGAACTTCCCAAGATTCCAGGGCTGATAAGTGGCAGACTCCACCACCTCCCACTAGAACGAGGTCAGACCTTCTGGAAGAGGTGAGTGTGAGCTAGGGCTAAGGGGTGGGGAGGGAGGGAGCAGGGGGGGTTTGGGAGGAGGGCTCTTTAACTGAGGGCCCAGGTGAGGGGTGCAAGGGAACATCAAGGTCAGTCTGGCAGGAAAGATTTACAGAAAACAGTGGAGCATGGAGAAGAGCAGCGTGGCCCTAAATGATGTTCGATGCTCTGATTCAAGCCCTGGTCTCTGATCTGGCCAAGGGTAAAAAGGACCCAGAGCCAAGCTTCCTAAGGAAGGGCATGCCGAGGGAGGTAGGTGTATGTGGGGGATGGCCCCAGCAGCACCAGGCTGGTCAGCACCCGACAGACTACCAGGAAGAACGCTGGCACCTGGCCAGAGCCCCGTCTGACCACCTCTCCCTTTACCACATTCCCAGCTCCTACTGCCTGGAGTTCTCAGGACCCTCCTCTGCAGATCAGCTCCATGCTCTGGCCACCAGGGAGACAGGAAAAGGAGAGGGGCTGCAGTCAGAGTCCCTCCTGAAATTGTGCCTGATCCTGGAGGTGAGGTTCCTTCAAGGCTACCCTACAGAGCCCTGCAGGTCAAGTCCTGGTTCTCTGGCCCCAAGACCCTGGAATCCAATCCCTTTCAGCAATTCCAGAGGCCTAAGGCCTTCCTTCAGGCCTGTTCTTCCAGACAGAGACTCAAGCTCCCACACTGCCCTTCCCCCCGCCAGCCTTAGGACTTGGACCACAACAATTGGAATAGTAGGTCCATTAAGGCCTCATTAATGAATTAAGGAAAATAACAGAGTGTTCATTGGAGGGAGGGAGGCCTATCAGTGAGTGGGGGCTCTGGCCAAGTCAGGGCCTGCTAAAAAAAACAAAGTCAACAGACGCTGAGAGGTCACAGCAGGGCTGGACAGGAGACAACTCTGGCCTAAAACAAGTGTCAGAAAACCCACAAAATGACAACAGTGCAGAGAAATCCAGGAGAACAGCCACTTGACAATTCACAAAATAGGATGAGACTCTGGGGTCAGGCCAAAGTTAAGGGCACACCTTTCTTTGCAAGAAGCCAAAGCACCCTCCTGAGGCCTGTTTCCTAATGCCTCAGGGAGGCAGGAAACAGGCTCAGAGGCAGGAACGTGAGGGTCCAGGAGACCTCCAGGATCTGGGTCTCCTGACAGCTAGGTCAGCGCTCCTCCTCCCAGCAGGTTCCCAATCTACCATCCCTATGGGACTGGCTTCACTTCCTATCCTCAGAACAGTCTTCACTGACATCCAGAACAGGCTCAGTAGAAACGGGCCTCAGGTAAGGGACAGAATTCTCTGATTTCCTCATTCCAAGCCCTGTGCCTTTCACCAGATCAAACTGTCTCAGGTCCTTAGTTCAAAGAGTTGTAGGCAAACTTATTACTCATAGACTGTCCTGGGGCACTCAGAAGCTCATTTTATCAAAGAAGGCCTAAAACCGACAAGAAACCATCTTGCCCATCAGATCTGTAGCATACTGAAGGGGCAGGCGCCACACACTCAGGTGCCACATCTCCCAACAGCTGGTTTTATAAATGGAAACAGGTACTGGGACCCTAACCTTCCTAGAAAGGCCAGTGGAGCGCCTGGCCCAGATCAGTGGAGCTTGCTTCCAAGAACTGCCCTGTCCCTAGGCCAGCCCTGTAGCTACTCCCTAAGTCCCTCTGCAGCACAGATTCTTCCCATGGTAGCTAGGTTTCAGAACTCTCCTTTCTTAAATGTTCCAACACACAGGAAGGAAACATTCTGGTTGATTTTCTTTGTTATATGCCCTTCTATACGCTTCCAATTTCACTTCCTCCAGAGACTAAGGAAGAATGAAAAGAAAGCAAGGGCTCAAATGAGACTTACATTAAAAGAAGAAATGGATGACCTGGCTTCACCGCTTTTGAAACACTCCATTCATCAGTAAACAGCAACCTCCTCTTCTTGAAGACGTCCCCGCCATCCTTGACAGCCTCGGTCTCTACGGCCTGAATCCGATCCTGCACCTGGCTATGCAGAACAACAGGCCGGTGTTTAAGCCCACCAGCTGCTGTCCCAGGTGATGAGTCAGGATTTTCAGTTGGAAACGAATGACAAAGTTATCTTCTGATTCACAAAGGCAGCTGATCCTTCAGACATGTGAGTGCTGAGTGAGTAAACAGCACCTCCTTCTACCTGAAGAAAGTTGGGAGTTCTGGACAAGGGTCCTGTGAAGGCTGGGATGGGTGTGTGTGTATGGGGGTGAAGGCAACTAGGCCTTTGAAGCAACTGAATACCAGCTGGAGGGCAAGAAACTTCTAGCTCGTGATTCTCAGTCTAAAGGCTAGTGGGTGAGGCCAGAAATGTGAAGTCTATGAACACTGGGTATCTTTCTTTCCTCCCTCCCTTCTCCTACCCAACAACACCCATCTCCCCCATATTCTTCTTCTTTTTTTTTTTAAGATTTATTTATTTATTTTTCAAGAGAGAGAGAACACATATGAGTGGGAGGAGGGGCAGAAGGAGGGAGAGAGAGAGAGAGAGGGAGGGAGAGAATCTAAAGCAGGCTCCATGGCCAGCATGGAGCCCAATGTGGGGCTTGATCTCACGACCCATGAGATCATGTTCTGAGCTGAAACCAAGAGTCAGACACTCAACCGACTATGCTACCCCGGTGCCCCGCATCACCCCCATATTCTTGTCCCACATTCCTTAGGATTCCAGCAAGGACCGAACTCTGAATGAATGAAAGCAGAAACTTTGCCCAACTCATTCACCATTGCATTTCTAGTGCCTAGAACAGTGCATGGCATACAGTGGTGCTCAAAATATACTTGCTGAATAAACAGATGAATAAAATAAAAAGGTTCAGGGCAGGTATATCCATTTCAGACTGTAAGAAGTTGAGGTATAAAACTTTTCAGTGGTAGGGTCACTGTGGAATTCCTTTCATTACACCAAGCTGCCAATGGGCCAAAAACCCTTTACAGACATCACACCTTATTGAAGGTAGAAGAGCATTCAATTTTCAAAGAGGTGAGACTATAAATGGCAACCAAAGACAATGGTTCCTCTTTGGGGCCCTTTACAATTGCTGCAAAACAGCCAATCATTTGGAGTCTGCTCACCAGAACTAAGAGGGGATGTGCACCCAAAAAGCCCAGGAGATTATAAACACTAACAATGGGGTCTGGGTGCCTCAAGAAGGTCTAGCTACTCTGAGATAACTTGGCTTTCTGAGTTCACGGGTCATCAAAATGGTCAAAAATCAATGACCCAGTACCTGCAAAAAGAAGCAGCAATTCAACAGCCTCTGAATACACCTGAATACACCTCCCCAGGACCCACTCACGTGCACTCTTCACAACATGTAACATCACCTCTGGTACTGTGTTTCCCTGTATTCGGTAGTGGGACTAATCTGCAATCAGTTCTGGCTGGGGAGAACACTGGGCGAGGATCCTTTCTAAGTGCCAGGACAACACTTACGGACATGGTTCTGTGACCACAGCCAACCCCACATAGTGGAACCCTCTGAGTTTCTACAGATTACCATCCAAAAGGAAGTGGTAAGTTTCCACTGTCCCAGGCTGAATGAGTAGCCATCCCTCACCTTCCAGGTATTTGGATGATACCTACCATTCCAGGAGTCAACACAAGTAATGTAATATGAATGCTAAAAACACAATCCTTGAGGACAACAGGTACAGGGACCAGACATCGAGGAAAAACCCTTGAACCACAGGAGGTGAATCTACTCCTCCACACTTATTTACCATCTCAGGCCCTGCACCCATCAAGCTGTTCAGCAATTGCCTGGCTTAGAGAAAGCACGCTGATTTGGCCGTTGAGGTGGGGTTGGCAGGGGACTGGTCTAAGATCTCAGATCAAATGGGGACCATGTTAAGGGAAGAATGCACGCAGAGTTGGGGTGAAAAAAATGGTGACATTGAGACCTCATTTTAATAAGATTGGGTAGGAGTGGTAGGAACTGGGGAGGCAAGAGTTGGGGGGCAGTTTAGCAAAGACTTAGGGATGAAGGGTCCTCAGGATGGCTGCAGGTGATAAGAAAGTATGTGGTGGGCTCAGAAGTTAGGGGTTGAGTCTGTGAGGACATGAAGATACACATAAGACTTAGGATAGGGCCGAGATCAGTTACTAAGAAGAGGGGGTGAGCTCAACAGAGCCTCTGCTTTGGTGGTAGATATTAAGTGAGGGTGGGTGGAGGTGGGGTGTTATGGCTGAGCAGACCTGGGGGGGTCGGGGGGGGCTGAGCAGGCGGACTGGGATAAGAAAGCTGAGTCAGAAAAGGGGAAACCCAGAATGGTGGGGATCAGAGGAGGTTGGCGTGGAACACTGGGGTGGTCAGAGGGGTTGAAGGGAGAGAGAGGTGGAGGGATGTGGCTGCGCTGGGGGAAGGAACTGGGCTACCGTGGGCGTCAAGAGTGTGGCCGCATTTACGCAACCCTAGCGGTGAGGGGGTGGGGGGTAAGGGCTGGACTCGGTACCGGGCGGGAGCAGAGGGAGGGCACGGGTCAGCAGCGGCTGTGCCGGCTGAAGGTTCGGGTCCGAGGGCGGTGGGGTGCGGGGCTTAGACCGGGAAGGGAAAGGGCTCTAAAGCAGGACGGTCTCAAGGCAAACAGGGGTTTGGGATCACTGACAGGGCTGGTGGCCCACTGCTCACTCGCGTCTCGGCCCCGCCGCCCCTTCTCGCCCTCCTCGCCCCCGACCCCTAACTCACCAGAGGGAGAGGGGAGGGGGCGCGGGGCACTCCTGGCCGCGGCAGCCTCTAAGAGCCTCCGACCCGACGCCGCGGCCTCTCCGCCACTGACAACAGGAAAGGGCTCACGAGGCGCCTGACGCCATCACGCCGGTTCGGCGCCCGGCCCCGCCCCCGGCCCGAGGAGCCAATCGCAGGGCGGGAGGAGCCGTGGGGGCGGGGCCAGCGCTCCCGCACGCCCAAACTGCCAAACTGGCGGCAGGTGAGTAATCTGGGAGGCTTGCGACTCTAGGCCCTGAGCTGAGCGCTAAGAGGTGAGGCCACTAGGCGAGGCCACCAGCGTCGGGCGGAACGTGTCCTCCTGTCCGCCTCTAGCAGTGTCTGTGTCAGACTGGGTCCTGGCTTCTGGATTCATGACCTCGCCTGGCCACAGCACCGTCTATGTAACTTTGGGACTGTCTCTTGGCCTCCTGCGGGAATGCTCCCACTTGTAAAATCGGACCAAGAGCCTACCCTATTTTTGCTTCCCTGAGGGCACCAGCGCAGGTGGTGCTTCCTGCCTGGTGGCTCTGGGGGAAAGCATACATGTTTTGACCACACCTTTTAACAAGGGAGCACCTTTAGGTCCCCTAGGCTTTCTGCGGGAACCTGCCCATCAGCCCTAAGGCGGTTAGGGTCAAGGGTCAAGGGTCCGGTTATTCTCATCTAGCCAGGTACTTGTTTGTTTGCTTTCCTTGGTAGAGTTGACATTTCTCTTTCAGATGGACTCAGAACAAAAGGTCAAAAGTGTGTGTGGGGGGATGTCTTTTGTTTCCCTACTTCACACCTGCAGGCTTTGGTCAAATGAGAGCTTAGGGCCTGAGTGTGGGGTGAGTGCTGGGGTGGACAGGTACCACTACCTGCCTACAGGTCCAGGGGAACTTAGGGAGTATCTACAGGGCTGGTCTAGGAATAGCATAGTTCTTGGAGAGCTTGCTTCCAAGCTCCACTGATCTGGGTCAGAGGCTCCATTGGCTTTTCTGGGAAGGTCCCGGTCCTAGTGCTTGTTTCTGTTTATAAAACCACCTGTTGGAGATGTGGCACTTGAGCGCATGGGGGCTGCCCCTTCAGTAATTCTCTCTCCAGGAGTGAGAACCATCGCTTCCTGGTTTTAGACTAGATGAGTCTGAGTGCATTCGGTATGGTTAATTATTGAGGAGGAAGTTAGAGATAAGGACATAGAGGCAAAGTATTCTCTTGGTGTTAAACAAGGTGGAAAGTAAGGGATTTACTAGGGAAATCTGGTTTCCTAGGCAAAAGGATAGTGTTTCTCGTTATAATTAGCACAGCAAGAGCATCAGTGTTTTGACACAAGCATGCCCTCCCCCAAATGGAGCCAGCAACACTTCTCAATTCTTCCAAGGAATTTTTGCACAGCCACTGTCCGAAAAAGCTGTGGGAACCCCCACATAGTTATCTCTTGTCTGCCTTTTCAGGAACCCCCATCTCCAGGTCTTCTCTTACTTCCCAGGCCTCTTGGCCCCTCTGCAAAGTCAAGAGCTTGCCTTCCTTTCTTCATCTTTCTCTGGTGCACGCTGCCACCATTCATGGGCCATGAGTCCACCAGGTAGTCTCCAGCCAGGAAAAAAATCTCACATTACCATTTCATTTGAACAGTAATAAAGGCACATGCAATGTGCCATGGTGCTAGAGAAGAGGGCTTGAAGGTAGGCGACGTGTATCCAAGCCTTCCAGGTGGATAGAGAAAAGCATTGCAGGTGAAGAGACTGGCAGAGAAATGGCTGGTGGGTAGGAATGCAGCCTGAGCTCAGGGGAGGGTGCCATGAGAAGTGGAGAGGAAGCTAGGAGGTAAGGACAGAGGAAGCGAAAGGGGTTAGGATGGGAGGGGAGATAAAGACAGATTGGGTGAGGGGGAAAGGGAGGAGGTACAGACACAGTGGGAGGCCAGTGCTGGAAGGGCTGAAACATTTGCAGAGGCAGCTCACTGGCCACTGGTCTGTCAGCTTTGATTTCAAGCACCACACAGTTATGCAAAGAGGCAGGAAAACTGCAGGCATCTGAATTCCCTGGGGACAGGTCCAACGTGTAGATTCCTGAACCCCACCCCTATCCTGGAATCACTCTGGGATGGGGTCCAAGAACTTTGGCTTGACCCCCTCACCTGTGCCCTGCCCTCACTGCCAATGGATCCGAAGCATAAGGAAATGTAAGAGTCTCTGTCTTAACCTAGGAGCTCAGGGGAAAGGGATTAACATTTGTGCAAATGCTTCTGTTTGCCAGGCGGGAATTGTGATTTGTCCTTATCAACCACTAGGGAGGTGGGTTGCCATTATTATCTCCATAGCACAGATAAGAAAACAGGCTTAAGGGCGCCTGGGTGGCTCAGTGGGTTAAAGCCTCTGCTTTCGGCTCAGGTCATGATCTCAGTGTCCTGGGATCGAGGCCCGCATCGGGCTCTCTGCTCAGCAGGGAGCCTGCTTCCTCCTCTGCCTGCCTCTCTGCCTACTTGTAGTCTCTCTCTCTGTGTCAAATAAATAAATAAAATCTTAAAAAAAAAAAAAAAAGAAAACAGGCTTAAGAGAGAAGTTGAGTAACTTGGGCACACAACTCATAAATGCTAGAGGGAGGACTCTCACCCAGCTCTAATTCTAGTTGGAGGGCTGGCAGAGTTCAGTGGCAGAGCAAGTGGGGTTTGGAGACAAGAATGCTTCGGTTTGAACACCAGCTCATACTGTTCACTGGCCCTTCCCTACAAAATGCGGGGCCCAAGACAACCCAGCAAGTGTGGGGCTAAGACCACTGCCACGGTCAGTGGTTTTCACAGGCCCCTTGAGATAGTACTGAAGATAGAAACTTCTAAGTTCGATTGATGATTAGAAAAGAGAAGTTAAGTCAGAACACCCTAAGACCCCTTAGCCTCAGGCAGAGGGCCCAGGGTGTGTGACTTCAAAGTTCCTCAAACTGTCTGAGCCTCAGTTCCTCATCTGTAAATTGGGGGAAATATCAATTGATATAAGGATGAAGTAAGATAATGTCGTTAGGACAGTTTCTGGCCTGCAGTAAGCACTTGAAGATGACTAGCTATAGGGCACCTGGGTTGGTGAAGCGTCTGCCTTCAGGTCGGTCCTGGGGTCCAGCCCACAATGGGCTCCCTGCTCAGCGGGGAGTCTGCTTGCCCCTCCCCCTAGTTCATATTCGGTTGCTCCTCTCTCTCTCAAAGGGCTGAATAGATTCTTTCTTTTCCTTCTTTTTAAAAAAATGTATTTACTTATTTAAAAGATTATATTTATTTGAGAGAGAGTGAGCATGAGCAGAGGGAGGGGCAGAGGGAAGGGAAAAGCAGACTCCCAGCTGAATGGGGAGCAGACTCAGGGCCGGAACCGAGGGCCCCGAGATTGTGACCTGAGCCAAAGGGGAGACACTTAACCAACCGAGCCACCCAGGAGCCCCTGGATGAATACAATCTTAAAAAGAAAGAAAGAAAGAAACAAACAAACAAAAAGATGACTGGCCATATTATTATTATTGTTTGAGCTAATTCTCACCTTCCCAATCCAGTCAGATCTCTCTTTTTAACTGAGCACTGGAGAGAGTTTTTTTTTTTTTTTCTGAGAGCCCTTGTTGTTTGAACCCCAGATGTATCCTTGGCAGCTGACTGAAGTCATCAAACTAGTACTAATACAACCATTACTCTCAAAGCTGGAATAGCTAGTGTTCTCCTGGGTTCTGTTGTAGGAAGCTGGTTCTCCCCGCTCTCTTTTTAAAAATGGATTTAAAGGGTTTTTAATTATTGATTTGTCAATTATGCCTCAATAAAGCTGGATAAAAATAAGGCTTTGACAAAATAATGAATTTTTAAAAAACCCTAAGTGTTATTATACACAGTTTACAGTTCAAATAGTATGAAATGAAATGGTGAGGAAACATAATGACCCAGAGTAGTCTCTTGCCCCCACCCATGCCCACCCTCATGAGCCAGCCAGCTCACTGGGGCTGGTTATTTCTGGCTGAGTCTTCTGGTGCTTATCTCCGCCTATCTTGCACTTCTAGCTCTAGATTTACCCATTTTAGTTACTGTCTGCAGACTTCCAAGTACCACAGACAAGGAGTTTAGTTCTTTAACAACCTAGCCCATTCTTGGGATTTAGTTATGTCACTCTTTCCTGATAACTGATAGTGTCTACAGAATTGTGACTATGTAAATATTGCTCCCATAGCCCTCTCTCCGGGTTCTGTCCTCCCATGCGCTCCAGCAACCACCCAAGACCTGTCCCACAGCTGCCACCCCAGAACTTTCCCTCGCTGCTTCCTGGGTTGGCCTTTTCCCGGTTTTCTCTTCTCTTCTTGCTTTCTTTACTCTCTCTCTGGTGGAGCACATCCACAGTTAAGAATCCCTATTGAATATTAAAAAACAGAATGGTCTTTGGACCTGTTCATGATCGTAGTTATACCTTTAGTATCTACCAGTCAGGAAAAAATACATAAGGACCCACAATTATCATGAAGGCACTCCTGCTCCTAAGTGAATTTGTGTTTTACTTACCACAATAGCACGTATGGGCTTAAGTGTTCCTTCAGTCTAGCTTCAGTCTCTGATCCTCCATTTGCCACCTCGCCTCCTTATCTCACAGTTAGAGAACCTCCCTCTTAACTTTCAATTCAGTCCCTGTGCTTTAACCGGACTTAAGTACTGGTTTAAGGCCTGACCTTGCATGTGCATGTGACCATGGCTGGCC
This sequence comes from Ailurus styani, assembly GCA_002007465.1. Lineage (NCBI taxonomy): Eukaryota > Metazoa > Chordata > Mammalia > Carnivora > Ailuridae > Ailurus > Ailurus styani. The sequence continues at coordinate 9,705 of LNAC01002270.1, read as the reverse complement.
AATCAGTCTCTTCTTCCCAGATGCAGTGTCTGGGATTTCCTCCATTTCAGTGTCCCTCAGAGCCTGAAGCCAGAGGAAAGCACAGTTGAGGGACAGATGGGGGAGGATGATGCTGTTTGAGCCCTAGATGCAGCCAGCACTTAGGCTTCCCGGGTATACGAGCTGACCCACTATGACATTTTTGGTTCAAGCATATTTTAGTTGGATTTCTTTCATTTGGGTCATAAAGAACAGCGACTGGTATATTTGTCTTTGTGAACTTGGTCAAGTTATACAGGCTGTATATATGTTTGTGTATCCTGACCAACAGTTCACAACAGCACTAGATTCCCTATCCCTCTGCTTTTTATCAGCCGGAGCCTGAGATAGTTTGACATTGAATAGTCCCGTTTAGGGACTGGAGGAAGCAACTTACCATGAGTCACTGCCCTAAAATATACTTTCCACCCACATGCCCCGTGCCTGGAATTCAGTGGCGATGGTGGCATCCTCTGGGCTTCATCCTGGCTCTCTTCAAGTGGTTCTCCTTTGGAGTGTGAAGTCTGTGGGGAAAGGCAGCAATTAAGGTAGAGCATCCGGGGCCGGTTCTGCTTTTTCCCTGAGAGCTGGCAGAAGAGATGATGAGAGGGGCCAGAAGCCTCGTGGAGCCTTGGGGGCTCTGATGGCAAATCTTGCTGTTCTTCAAATTGTCTGAAGTCCATGCAGATCCCTGACGAGGGTCGTGCCCTTAGACAGCCTCCCCCTTAGGATATTTCAGGCAATGAGAATCTTTCTAGTTTCAGAAGTGCTCTAGAGAAAGAAATTTCACTACTTTTTTTTTTTTAAGATTTATTTATTTGGGCAGAGGCAGGGCAGAGGGAGGGAAAGAATCCTCAAGCAAATTCCCTGCTGAGTGTAGAGCCCCACACAGGCTGATCCCGGGACCTTGAGATCATGACCTGAGCCCAAACTAGGAGTTGGTCACTCAACCAGCTGAGCCACCCAGGCACCCCTCTCTACCCTATTTTGATGTTTAACTTATAAAAGCCCTTTCTTCTGGAGGTTCCTATGGGAGGCAATGGATATGGGATTCAGTACAGACAGATCTAGGTACAAATCCCAGCTCCCAATGGCACAGTCCCTTTGCAGCTTCTGGGGAAAACTCATAGCACTAGATGCTGACCTGCAGGAGGTCAGTTTATTTCATAAAGAAATCATATGTGGAGAATGAAGAAATGGTCTAAAATTTACCCAGTAAGATCCCTGAGTCATCACTGCGAGCAGGGGCTGATACTAGGCATTGGGGAGAGGAAGGAGATGTGATTCTTGCCTTGTCAGGGTTTCTGCCCTAACAGAGAACTGTGGGGCCTTCACACTGATGGACTATCTCTTTCTCTGCTCCATTTATAGGGAACACCTAGAAGAGCGGGCCTCGGTATGTAACTTCTAAACCAGGACTCGGTCCCATCCCGGGATAGACAGGATCATCGGCCCTCCCTGCATCCACACTCTTGCTGTGTCTCCCTGTGGGCAGATGTACTTTCCTGTCCCCTGGCTTGGGGCTTGGCCATGTGACTTGCTTTTTGGCCCATGGAATGGGCAGAAATGAAAGTGTGATCGTTCTGTGTCTGGGCTTGAAGAGGCCGGATGAAGTTTCTGTTTGGCCTCTTGTTATGCTTCTTCCAGTAGCCTATTTAGCCTGGGCCCTGGAGCCAACACAGGTGGAAAAGAGCTAGCCCTGCCGATCAGCAGACCAGCCGTGAGAGGCGGCGCTGACCGAGCCGGCAGAGCGCTCCAGGACAGTTGTCCTGGCTATCCTGTGAGAATCGGTGTTCCAGTCTGCTGAGTTTGGGGATGGTTTATTAGTTAAGCATTGCTGTGGCGAGGGATACCCAGTTCACGTACTCGCTCCTTCACTAGGCTAGAGGTTCAGCCGCGGTAGAGACCCAACACAACAATGTGGTAGATAAAGAAGGTCATTGATCTCTCATGTAATCATCTGGTTAAGCACTGCAGCCCCGGGCTGCTTTGATGGTTCACATGTCAGGGAGCCAGCCTCCTTCTGTTGGGTGGCTCCACCACCCTCGGGTGTCGCCCTCATCCACGTGAAGTCTTTATGCTGTTTGCAGGTTGAAGTCTTAATTTCCCTGGGAGCTGGAACCCTCCACAGTGTGGCGCCAGACCCCTCTCCAACACTACCCTGGATCGCAGAAAGCCTCACCTTGCAACGTGACTCCACTTCTGCTTCAGGCCTCTAGGTNCCTCTTGTTATGCTTCTTCCAGTAGCCTATTTAGCCTGGGCCCTGGAGCCAACACAGGTGGAAAAGAGCTAGCCCTGCCGATCAGCAGACCAGCCGTGAGAGACGGAGCTGACCGAGCCGGCAGAGCGCTCCAGGACAGTTGTCCTGGCTATCCTGTGAGAATCGGTGTTCCAGTCTGCTGAGTTTGGGGATGGTTTATTAGTTAAGCATTGCTGTGGCGAGGGATACCCAGTTCACGTACTCGCTCCTTCACTAGGCTAGAGGTTCAGCCGCGGTAGAGACCCAACACAACAATGTGGTAGATAAAGAAGTTCATTGATCTCTCATGTAATCATCTGGTTAAGCACTGCAGCCCCGGGCTGCTTTGATGGTTCACATGTCAGGGAGCCAGCCTCCTTCTGTTGGGTGGCTCCACCACTCTCGGGTGTCGCCCTCATCCACGTGAAGTCTTTATGCTGTTTGCAGGTTGAAGTCTTAATTTCCCCGGGAGCTGGAACCCTCCACAGTGTGGCGCCAGACCCCTCTCCAACACTACCCTGGACCGCAGAAAGCCTCACCTTGCAACGTGACTCCACTTCTGCTTCAGGCCTCTAGGACTTCTCTTCTTGAAGGAGTGTGCTCCCCACCCCCACCCCCAGGAGGTGCTCCACTGCCTTCCCCCAGGTCTCAGCAACATCTCACCCCCACTAGGACCTCAGGTGCCAGAGCTGGTCGTGCCTGGTGCGCCCCAGGACTGAGAGGACTTGACTTCCGTGGGTGCAGCAGCCAGCCAGCGTGACCCTCCAGGACTCCAAGGGTGAGAATCCAGTGGTGCCTTCTGGTCATCTTCAGTCTGCTCTGCCCTGCCTCTCCCACCCTCAAATCCCTGCTGACCTCCAGTCCTGAAGAAGCCAGAGAACCTCTGCTTCCACCACCTCCCAGCTCTCTTTGCCCTACCTTCAGTAGTTTGGTGAGCATAAAAAGGCTTGTGAGAGGGGTCCCTCTGTCTTGGAGATGGGCTCGGGAGAGGTGGGCACATGGGTCTCGAGGGCAACAGATTCTCTCTTTCTCTAAATGGTAGCCGGCTTCCTCTGAGCACTCTTCTTCGTTCAACCTTGCTTGGCCTGTGAAGACTTGAACAAACACGAACATAGTTTTGAGCAGCTTGTGGTCAAATCCCTAGTAGAACCCTAGCCTCCCTTAAAGTGCTGGAAGCCCACGAACCACATTTCACAGATTCCCTTGACAGCAGAGTTCTGCCAGTAAAATGTACCTGTGTGAAATCTGGAAGGTGACAGGGAGGTGGAAACCATTCTCTCCTCCTCCACAGAAGCAGATGCACAGGCTGCGTGTGGGACTCCATGCTCCCCTGCTATCACCCGGCTTGGGACTGTGGGGGGATGCTTTGACCTCAGCAATCTTTTGAGGGGCAGCAACAGCTTTGCATCTATGGAAAGCAGCTGGCAAAGTCACCTGGAAGCTAGCGGTGGTGCGATCCCCCAGGCCCCGGCGTTCTCTGCTGCTAGCCCCCCAGTGATGAGCACCAGTTACGCGTATGGACATCGATCATGACCTGAGCTGAAATCGAGAGTTGAACGTTGAACCAACTGAACCACCCAGTGCTGCAGGGAAAGGAGGAATTCTTGCCTTTTCCACAGATTGCTCCATGTTATCCCCTGGAAACATGCAGCCGTGATCGGTGCTGGCTGAGGAAGGCGGTGGTAGGCCTGGCGCTGGGCTGCACCACAGAGAGCTGAGCAGCACACGTCTGACCCTCAGTGGGCTCGCGCGATGCGAGGGCGGTACATGCAAATGGGTAAGTGGCCCCACCACTATGTTTTCTGAAATAAAGGCCCGAGGAGAGCAGTCTTGGGTAATTACCGCTCTCACACATTCTTCTTTACCCTAACCCTTAGCCCCTCCCTGCTAGCTACCCAAGGGTTGGGATTTTTTTTTTTTTAAGAAAACAAACCCCAAAACCCCAATGTGAATTATCCACTCGCTTGTAAGGGTGAAGAACCGTATACCTGCCAAGATAGGGCACACATTTTGTGCATGAGTTTGAGCACTTGGGAAGAAAGACAAGGCTCAGGCCTACAGTGGAGTTAGGCTCAGTGATCCAAATATTCTGGCAATGCCAAAGACCTTATGAGAGGGGCCAGAAATAGATGATCCTCTCTGGGCGGGAGGTCAAGTGTGTTGTGAATTACTGGTATTTGGTGAGCCGGGGGAAAGAGCACCAGAATAAACTGCTAATTGATTTAAGAGTCTACACTCCCTGAAGATATGTTTTCCAGTTTCCAGAGCCTTATTTGATCAGGGAAATGAGGGAAAGACACCCCTACTCATCCTCCTTTGCCCACACTGCTCTTGTGGAAGGACACTGGCTCCCATGAGGGACTCTAGCTTCAGTCCTGCTCCTTGGTTCCCTGTTCTCTTGATAATACGTGTTTAGTTCGATTTTCATTCCTTACCACATGGCTAGAATTGGTTATGAATTTATATATTTTAATATGAGAAAAATAACTACTTTATAAGCAATGCTGAGAAGCCAACATCAGAAAATAAACTTTGTAGGCGGCCTGAGGCAGGACGGGCTCACTCGATGATGGTCTCACCGGCGGTCTCGCTCTCTTCACCCAGCTCTTCGGCAGTTGAATCTGTGGCCTGAGCCTTCTCTGCTGGGGCTTCACTTTTCTCTCTGCGAAGAGAAGAATGCCAAAGGCTTTTACTCTGCAAAGGAACAATTCAACTTTTCATGATTTCCTCATTTGAGATAAGAGTTGTAAATCAGGTACCCTGATTCCTTGTAGAAAATCTCATCCTCATCAGAAGAATCCTTGTCGTGTAACTTCTGTGCCATGTTTTTCTTGCGTGTGGCATTGAGAGGTCTGTACATGTCCCGAAGCCAAAGTGGCCGCCTTCTCCAGAAAAAGCCCTCCTAGAAAACAGAAAGGACGATGTTAATTCTGTGTTTCCCATGCTCTCTCCTGCCACGGGACTTTATCCTGCTCAGATTTACCTGATTCTCATTTTCCGTTGAGCATCTCTTCCGCAGCAGAGATCGAAAGAAGCCCCTTGGGGGAAACACACACACAATTAGTGACTTGTGCCATTTTCCATACCTTTCACGATGTGAATCTCTGGTCTTTTTAGGACACCTCTGTCCATAATCACAGGAAGCAAAATCACCACAGACCTGGGATCTTGAAAATAATCCCATGCATGATGGACTTCCAGAATTTTCTCACCTGTCCATAATGGCCCCACAGGGTCTCTGGGGAGATCTTTGTATGTGGCTCGGCATGGAGTACGGGCAGGATTTTCATCCCGCTCACCTGGGCCCTTGGCCAAGTGCCCTCATGCAGTGAACAAA
>LNAC01002268.1:0-24104 GCA_002007465.1 Ailurus styani | reverse complement strand
AATACCCCCAAACCCCCGAACGCAAGGGTCGTGTACGTGGACGGTAGTTTCGACGTATTCCACGTGGGACATCTCAGGTTCCTGGAGCGCGCCAAGCAGCTAGGAGACTACCTCATCGTAGGTCTATACGATGACCAGACGGTACGCACCATCAAGGGGAACCCCTTCCCTGTCATGCACCTCATGGACCGCGCACTCATTGTCCTTGCCATGAAGTATACGGACGACGTTATACTCGGCGCACCCTTTATTCCCTCAAAGCACTACTTCGAAAACCTGGGGGTCTCCCTCGTGGTGATTGGGGACCACTGTGACGATCCACTCATGACCCGTGACTTCGATCCACACTCAGTCGCCAAGGATATGGGACTCTTGCACAAAGTCGAGTCTGGAAGTACTATAACCAGCACCGACATTATACAGCGTGTGTCGAGCAGGCTCCATCAGATTACATCTAACGTCCAACAACGATGCCAAAGAGAAAAGGCCTTTTACCATTAAGATGCAAAGTTGCAACTGTTTTGTGATGCATCAGGTCACCTACTATCATTCCTTAGTACGGAGTCGATGAAGAGTACGGCCTGTAACCATCCGGCGTCCTTAGGACAGCTGAACTGTAATGTGTTAATTGCGCCGTAAACCTACATGCTCTTTAGCGCATTCTGTGTGTCCGTATAACTGGCATCACCGATAACTTTGATGCCGAAATGTCTGTGTGCACATTGCGTTGATATTTGCGTAGCACCCACTGTTTTGCGATCTTCTTGACATGCACGTCGACGGGGACCACCTCACGCTTCCCCATCCCAAAGAGCATGATGCAGTCCGCCACCTTCCTTCCAACCCCGCTACATGTGATAACACTGGATAGCGCTTTGACGAAACATACTGGAATTTTAGCAACTCAGATTGAGCCTCCTCTGGAGGACGCTGCCGGAGACCTAGGAAGACATCGAAAGAGCCCTCGGACAAAGCCAATATGGTCCTTGAAACGTAGACTGCACGGTAGCCAAGACCTATTGCACGCAGCTCATCTACAGTGGCAGCCTTTAACTGCGCCAGATTGGGGAATGCGTAAAACTTCATGAGCCCATCGTCGTAAGACTTGGAACACAAAAATGTGCCATAACGCTCGCGTAAACCGAAACACAGCTTTGTTATGCGTTTTATGTTGTTGTTGGAGGAACATATGAAGCTTAGTAGCGTCTCCAGAGGCTCCTGCTGGAGTATACGGACGCCCTCGTTCCGGTCGACAACACGCAGCACGCTTGCCGGAGCCCGCTCACGGTCCAGCTTGTAGACATGCTCCAAGTCGAAGTAGTTGCGTATATCCCTATCGGAACAGCTACCGAAAAGTACCCTATTGAGCATCTAGGACGAACAATGCGAACTTACCTGAACTCCACACTTTCTTCGACCTTCCGTACCTCCAGCGCGGAGTTGTTGATCACACCTGCCCATAAGTCGGGAGCTACAGGCTTCCAACTGAACGATTGACCTGCAGATTAGTCACAGCGATGTGTCTACCCACCTGTGGTCAAAAGCAACGATGGATCCATCTCACGCCGGCGGCACAAGGCGCGCCAGGGCGCCGTCATACTAACTAACTATCGGTGTATAAAGTTCCTATTCTTTCATAGAACAACGATTAGACCCGTTGTGCGGTGGCGTTATGTCTATGATGGGACGTTACGGCGCGCAGTGCACGTGCCGTCGTCGGCCAATGATCATGATGAAGAATTGAAGACCTAGGTGAGAGGAACGCGTAGTGAGCTGACAGAGCTTCCAATCACTATATAGGTTGTGTTTAGGTGTCCTTGCATTTGCAACCGTATTTGTCACGGCCAAGACTTGTAACTTGAAGCTGCATTTATCATATGCATCTGGTCCACATGGTGGACTAGATGAACGGCTTAAGCTTTAAAATCCCGCTGGCGTGGTACACGCCTGTGATTCCATATCCGTTTGTATGGAGGCATCGACATGATGGCATGGAAGAGCATGCTCTCCTGTTTATGCTTGCGCATTTGACGTCGAATACCGAATGTTGCTCAAGTCTCTAATGAACAGATCGATCGTGTGAAACATTGCATACATATCCGGCCAACTACGTAAATCCAATAGATCCTCGGTGATTGCGGGTGTTTTGGACGGCGTTGTGGAATTAAAGCGAAATAAAGCCATATAGCGTTGAGGAGGTGGGTTACCATCGTAAGGCGTACGATGGTGGCCTCAAGGTTGAAGTACTGGCATTTAATAAGGAACAACGAATATATCCGCATTCTCCAGCGGAAATGACGCTGTTTTACTTCATTGAATTCTCCAACAATTTGAGGAGGAATTGGGACGTCGGAAATCGGCACCAAATGGTAGTGGTGGAAATGCACGAGTTTCCGCCGTTAATAAGCCGGAACCTATAATTGGTGGCTTTCAAAGTACTTCATTAGTTGTTGACGCTCCCTTTCCAGGGCAGCTTCATCAAGAGGCTTTGTGTTAACTCTTGTTTTGTACATTCGCACGTGAATGGCGAAGTACTTAGCTTTGTAAAACCCATGCATTTTTGCAGAAAAACTGCTGTAGCAACGGTTACCTTGGTCGTACCACGACGCAATCCAGGAGCGCTTGTCCCAGTAAACACCAGGAACAATGCACTTGTACTGCTGCTCGCCCAACTCAGGGTCCGGTTCAGCTATTAGAGGGATATCCAGCAGGTAGTCATACGACTTGGTGGCCTTTTTGACGGAAATGTGAGTCTCCTTCTGGCTCCTGCGCTTATTAATAATCATCACACCCCCAACATCCAAGGCTTTCAAGGTGTTGGCGGCTTCACGGTATTCAGGTTCGGCACCATGGACAGTAGTCTCCGCATGATTTAGTATGTTAGGAACCACAGTAGCGTATATCCTCTTCTTCATTTCATGGATGTTATCCTCGTCAGAGTCCTCGTCACTTTCTCTGCATCTACGGGCAAGGAGGCCTGACGATCCGGGAAAGTTAGACAGATTTTCATCCTCACTCTCCTCTGAATTTGGAACGCCCATATCAGGAGAACTTCGACCAACAAAACCGTTGGAAGATGAACTGAAGTCGCCGCACATTACCGCATTGGTATTCTGACTTGTCCTTTCGTTGTTGTTGGCATTGGTGCTGCATTGATCATTAGAACACGAAACCACCATAGAGGAAGATCCTCGGGATACGGGTGTGGATTGGAGTTCCATTGGACGCCACAGAGGGTTTAACCCTGTGAAAAGATGAGCTATACCCTGCTCAGATGCTCTAGCGAATAGGTCACGTCGGTAGTAATCGTGGTTTATCTGACCATTGATGATTGGTAGCCTTGATGGGATTGCCACAAGTTTAGGGTTCATATCAGTGATACCGGAACCCGCCACGCATGTAGGTGCGTTATCTTGACAATGGTCATTCTCCACGATATATGCGTCCTGTGAGTGTTGAAACGGAACACGGAAGTCGAAGAGGTGGTCAATCAATACCTTCTCCCGGTATCGTTTCAAAACATCAGGTGATAGCGAAGCAATGTGCTCAATTGTAGGAGGCAGAGTACATCTATGCAGGGCGTGGCATGTGTTGTCGAAATCATCTATCGATAATGAAGTGCTCATTGTGCGGTAGCTATCGTCTCCCATGGTATCCACCGTGCTGAAGCTGGACATTGACACAAAGGCGTGATCTCCATCGTTGTATTTCGTCGTGTTGTCCTGAAACCCCAAATATGACATGCTATCTGGCTCTGCTATAGAAACGATGCAGTGACGTTCGGTGTGGTCAGGGGTAGTGTCCACACTGGTAAATGTGGAATCATCATATGGACTGCAAGGCGCCGTTCCTCCGTGATTTGTGACAGCTAAATTCAAGCTTGTGTGCGACTCTGATGCATGTATTCCAGGCGTGCCGTCAAATGTGCAGTGGTCAAGCAAAGTGAAATGAGCTACCCCGTCGACCACCATGTTGGGGTTTGAAATCAACAGCTGTTGAGGATAATCGTCGGTGGTAGCATCCTGCTGCTCGTATGCTTTTTGATTCAAAGAACACAACATGGTCTGATAGTGGGCATAATGTGCCTGCATCTGCTCGACTTGGTATTGAAGTTGCATCTGTTGTTTCTGAGCTGAAACCCTGTCGTGGTACTCGGCGTAATCCAGGAGCACCTCCATTGAAATAGGGGACTTCTCCTTTCCAGCTAGATGAGATGCATTACATGTGATAGACTTGTTATTCGATTCTCCCATCCATTGCTCAAGCTCCTTATTGCCAATGTTTGCAGCGTTGAGGTCTGAGCCAATTATGTCAGTTGACGGTGAAATTAGACTGCAGAAGTGACTCATAAGCCTGGAGTGTGGTGCATCAGTGGCCCCTAGTGAGAGGTGTATCCGAGATGAGCAAATATTGCGTCCCTGTATCCCATTAGTGGCATGCAAGACCCGCGTAGGCGACATCCTAATGTTAGCGGTTGAAACAGCCAAGGGAATGAGTGGTAAAATGCTTTATGCATATACTTGTGTGGAGTAGATGCCCATAAACTCTTTTATTTTAGACCTTCCTGAGGTTTGCTCAAGGTAGGGGATACACACATACGAGGTCTTACCACGTCGTTTGTATAGTACGCAGTGTCTAAAGTAATGCCCGTAAACCGTCAAATAGATCATAAGAATACACACCCTTGTGTATACTTAGAAAATGTACATTCCAGTGAATAGGCTCAAAAAAGGCTTAGGAAGGATGCATCAATCCGCGGTACAGATCACGGTCGAAATATCAGTCATATTATACACCTTAACGAAGAATAGGTGTGTTCATCCCCTTGAGTGTATTGGATGGTACACAGGTGTCAAATATGGACGTAACGTTCCACACCTTATCAGCGTTGATAAAGCTGCCGTTGTGAATAGCTCGCTCCCTTTATCCGTATGACCAACCTTCCAGAGTCAAATACAAACCTCACTATGGGTGTACCTGTTGTATATTAAATTAATGGTGTGAATCCAGCAGTGAGATGGAGAAAAATGATGCAGCGGCATTCAAATGTGTAAATAGACTGCTTAATAAATGGCAAATAATACGCTATAAAAATATCCAGAGACCGTCTTACAACGCAATGTTGTGGCGTCCATGCATACGAAGTGCTTCTATAATTTTGTGTAAGGAAAAATTCGGAGATCGCCTCATAATTTGGTGAGCCCATGGGAGGGTGCTGCACCAGGCGTCAGCTTTTCATGCATAGCTAGCCGACTTAATGCCCCAGTAACTTTTGTTGATATTAGCCAAACCGTTGGTAACGGAAGCGTAGGCGAACCTGACGCATGGAACGCTCGTGCTTGATCTAATGTCAACCAGTTCAAAAAATGCGCCACGGCGTAGCGCTAATATCACAATCTTTATCCTCTTTGCAGTATTAACGACAGAAGTCCAATCTAGGCGCACTAGTAAGGGCGGATTTATTGTAATGTGCCCTAGACAGCTGCGTGAATCGCTGAAGGTGTGGCACTGACGCATGTCACCACTTACGTCTTGCAGATGACAGCTGAGCCAGCAGCTACGCCGCAACTGGCCTCACCAACCATCGAAAAAATTGAGGAAGTAGACTCAAAAAAAAGTCGATTCCGGTGAGAGCTTGCCATTTGAGACGCCAGCAAATTTATTAGGCAGACAATAGAATCGATCAAGCAAGACACGGCATCCAGGACGAGCGAGGAATCAAAGGACCAGCGCAAAGAGGAGACAGCCGCATGGCGCGTAGTGCTTTACAACGACGATATCCACAGGTTGGAAAAGATTGACGTGATGCATTATGGCACAGCTTCACATATGTAACCGAGTCACTAACGAGTGCCGTACCGTTGCTCAGCCACGAAGTCGCCCACACAATCACGGTAGAGGCGCATAATTCCGGTCAAGCAACTATCCTGCGCACGTGGAAAAAGAAGGCTGAAGCCTATTGCGTGGGTAAGTCCTTAAACCGTGTGTCCGCAACTGCATTCATTTGACACTCGCCGATCTAAAGTGCGTAAATATTTGCATGTAATGGATGCAAAGGGCCTGTCTCTTGCCGTTTTAATATACCCGTACTCATTTAACTGACAGAACTCCAAAAACGTGGACTCACTGTCTGTACCATACACGACCCGTCTCGTAAATAACATCAATTAAAGTTTAATCGCCTGGACAGAGGACAGGCTTCATTTTTAATGTCACTTGGTAGTGTTGCTCAAATAAACAGAAGTACAAACAGAAGTACTGCTAGCATAATTCCCTGTGTGGCACTAACATTAAGGTCTTTGTTTCTAAACGATCTCTGCGCCACGCTCCAACGATATGACAAGAAATACCCTGCCAAGAAGCATATGCGATGATATCGCACCGTAGTGGCGGCTATCTAGGGAGTTCGCTGCATTCGTGTGACGGTACAATCATAACGTAACGTACACTTGTTGTCCCCCTCAATCCAGAGGTGGCCACGAGGAACCACAAGAGACCTGTGGTGGACGAGATCTGTGGCACATACTCGCTTGCAAATGCGCCGATGGGCATCCGTTGGCGACATGCTGATCACAATGTCACCCTCACGGTACAGCGGGGCAGCGGAACCCCGAATCAGACGAAGCAAGGGTGGTAACGCATAAATCACCACAGAACCTCGTTCGCTAATCACCGGGCTCATGCTAGGGCCCTTTGTCTGCATGATGTTAGTACGAAGGATGGGAATTGGCAGCGCAGCCTACCAGCGTAAGGTCCACCGCATAAGTGGTCATGAAGTGAACAGCGCACACTGTGTATGCAGCCGATCTAAACAGACGCTTGGAAACTTTCCCTAACGCCATGGCAGCAGCCGGGAGGGACGGAAACCGGGCGGAAGGTCGACGTAAACATCCAAGCGATCATGTCTTACGTGTCAGTGACGACGTTAAATGCACACAGTAGTGACCTGAGGGCTCGAAACGGGTAGAATGGTGGTGGAAAAAGCGTCTAGCAGGTTGTGCTAGATTCCTGGAGATTTTGAGACGCCACACTCTACACATCTAAACCCGATACCGCCAGTACACGGACGCCTGAAAATGATATATAGCCGCCGGTAAACCTTGCTATCGAGTTTGTATAGCCATTGAAAAGGATATAGATGCCCACAATGGTGGTAGAAAGTGATTTGCAGGTGGAGAGCGCACAACAGGAGGAGGAAGAGGAATGCGTTGTAGATGTAAGCATGTAAAAGGAAGGTTAACTCCTTTCAGACCATAACGAGGTATGGCAGATGCATCACGGAGAGTCTAAAGAGTGCTGTGACGTATACAGTTGCTGCAAGCAAACATGCCAACGACTCACTAGTTGATCTCCAATCGCAGAATGGTAAGCAGGGTTTACAGGCTTGCGACATGGTTTGCAGAAAACATTAATCGCATAAAGAACGCGCTAAACGAGTCGCATAATGTGGTCACGGTTACGCAAAAAATAGTGGACTCGTACGTCAACTCGATGCGCTGGATACAAAGCTCCATCTCTTGGACGAGGCCTATGGAGCTCAAAAAGGGGGAGTTGGGAGCGGAAACCTGCGGTGCCACGTCGGATTCAGATATGACGAGCTATTTGCGCAGCATCTTCAGAGGTAACGAGGATGTTACGGAGGTGGGAATCCAGGCAGCAAGCGACCCAGTTAACGGTAAGCTAGACCAACACTGGTGTCAGCTATTATATGCAGTGGCGCTAGGAGAATTCTCGAGCACCGCAAGCCAGCATCTGGACACCCTCATCAATGAACTCAGGACGAATCGCCAGAAAACACAACTCATCGCAAACGCCGTACAGAAACAAAATGACGAACTGGAAAAGATTGGAGATTCAGCATTATTGCTACAGGAAAGAGTGGCACAGGTTAATCGTGTCCTACAGGATAACGTATAAGGGTGCCGATGATTGATGCGAACATCCACACCCATCCCTTTAATCACATGTGTATATTACACGATTTTGCTATTTCTATGCTGATGGTGTTAGTGTTATGGTGCAAGAGGTCAATATATAGTCTATTCATGGACCTGCCAAGGTAACAGCCATAACCATATAAACGACCAGTATGTATTGTGGAAGTTTGATGAACATGCCAACATATACAGTGTCACCTATTAGTGGCTACAGTCCTTATATAGAACTATGGTCACGGTTGCGACAGTGAGAAGCGCTCTATCTGTTGCGTCATGTAGTCGAAGGGGTCGGTGGACCCGCTCAGAAACTTGAAAAAGTCGTCCTGGTCACCCGACTCCTGCTTCCTCGAAATATCCTGTAAGCATTTAAATGATTAGATCAAAGGGGTGAGGACTTACTCCTCCTTCCTGGACTATCGGCGAGCATTTCGGACAGACGTTATCCGGGCCGATACAGTAGGTGTGGAACGAGTGCTGGCAATAGAAGTGCAAGGAAGGCATCTCGAGGCATAGCTCACAGCGAGAGCAGTTCGTATTGTTGATGACGAAGTAAGAATGTTGCAGACGCTGCAAATCCCGGGTCATCTGACCGTATTCGATCTTGTCTTGTGCGATATCCTTCTGGTATCCCTTAATCACCTCGTCGATCCTGCGGAACTCGTTACGGAGGTAGTCCTGAGAGTGTTTAGATGGGCAAAATGTATCATACTGATACCTTCACATGACCAAACGGCATGGTAACGTTTTTCTTGAGGATGTTCAGGACGCTTGGGAAACTGAGCAATCGGTGGTTCTGGATGTGCTGAAGCGCATTGCGAATCAAATCAGAGGTGTCCTCTGACGAACTGGAAGCTTATATTGCGGCCAAGAAACAAACCCACCGCATTAGAAGCGACAGAGTGCCCACCCATAGAGTAGGTTCGTTGTACCCATAGCTCAACGCATGCTTCAAAAGGTCAAACCTGTTGCTGTCGTGATGGCTTTCCGGCATGGCCGCAAGCACCAGAGGCAAGTGGTAGTACCCCATCTTTATAGCCATTGCGTTGGCACCGCGCTGGTACTTGTACACCAGACACAGCACCAACGCAATCATCTGGTACTCAGTTAGCTGAGTACTACCGTTCAAAAGCTTCCACAGACGGTTCTCGAGAACCTCTGCATCGAACGTCCCATCAGCCGGAGAAGGAGCATTGCCATTCCGGTTGTTGTTGCGGTGGTGGTTCGCCAACTGATCTAACATCAGGTGAAGCCGCGTTGAATAAATCATTAAAGGCGTATTGGGACCATCCACACCAAGCAGCTCGCTCAAAAACTGTTCCTCCAAGGCGAACACTGGCACAAATGCATCGTGAACGTTACGGTGGGTCTGTGGCATAGACTCGCCAATCTGGCGGATCAACGCCAGAACACTCGGAGGATCATGCTGAATCAGGCGCTTGCCATGCCTTAAGATGGCGTTACAAGCCACCTGCGTATCCATGACTTTGAGGTAGGACAGAGCTGCACTGTAATCGTGGAAGTCCTCCACCAATATGTTGATGTACTCGTCGTGGTCGTGCTGTGCAAGGGCCACTATTCGGGCGAAAGCAGAACCCCCAGAAGCGCGACACTCGTACAATGCATCCCTGATTCCGTCCTTGTGTGATTCGCCAAAGTTGCTGAGAAATTCGGACAGCAGTCGACGGCAATCTACAGAATCCGAAACGATAGACGTGGCCAAATTATCATCATAGTAGCACCTGAACAGAGACTGCAGAGCACGCATCAGCAACACAGTATGCACAGTTGTAGCCATATCGCAGCGGTGGAGGTGAAAAAGGTAGTTGAAAAGGTGGACCTTCGAGTTAAGGGACATGAAACGATCAATCACAAAAGCGGGCTCTACAGATGCTCCCGCCTTGCAAAACGCTTCTATGGCAGCATCGAAGTGGCCCTTCTCATACAACCAATTCGCATGGATCTTGTGAATCTCTTCGCGATCAGCAAGTGGACATTGCTCCATGTCTGCCATGTTAATCGCCCAGTCAAACAGCCGTTTGCGAATCAGGATCTGGATCCTTTCGTGGATGCCTTTCTCCCGCAACTCAAAAAGGATCAATGTGTTGTTCGACCCGTAACGAGCCAGCACGTAAAGGGAATCTATGGCTTTGTCGAATTTATATACCACTGGGATGTACTGAGAATGGGCGAGGAACTCCATACCGACAACGACGGACCTAATCATCACGAGGGTCGTGGAATATGAACTTTCAAGTGCATTTGCAGATTCCATAGAAGCACTTGCAAGATAACTCTTGTATGAGCACAGGCAGGAACATGGTCCACTGCCCCCGATGCTTGACACAATGCCACTTTCAATGTCATATACGCTAATTAAACCGTCAGACTGAGCTACTGCAAAGAGCGATTCCTTGTTCATGTCGCACGACACCTCGAAACGCGATTCAAGCACCTGCATGTATATTGCACTGGGTTGGGGTCCCAGTCGAAGAGATAGTATAGCACCCTCACAACAGACGGCAAGCCCAAATGAACCGTCAGATAGCGTTCTGGTATGGAGGCAGCGCACTGCTCCGATGTTGCGATCCTTTTCGAAGTCATGGATACTGTATTGAAATGACAAAGTGGTGGAGAGACACCTACTTAAACTTTCTCAGGGTACTTTGTAGCGATGTTGCCCCCTCTGAGGGCGGTAAAACATAGTTATGGTACACATAAATTGATCCAGTCGCAGTCCCGGCCTGCACAGAATAGAGTCACAGAGCAGTATACCTACAGCTGCAAGTGTGGCACAAGAAGACAGAACTATGGATTGTACATGATCCAAAGTGAGACCATGAGCGGGAGAAAACAGAGGAACTGATTGAACAAATGATAAAAGCTCCTCAGGTTTCTCGGAGTATGGTATCGGTGAAACCTTATAGGTGTTGAACTTCAAAGTATTATCCAATTCTTCATCTTTCCTGGTAACTCATATGACAAATAACCGATATCATGATACAAACCCTACTACAATAAGGGACATGGCCTTACGGCAGAAGAAAATGCGGATAGCTTCAAATTCGAAAGCCTTGATGGATTCACATCTTAGAGTGTTGCTTTCATAGTCCACCCCAAACGGTCGATACAACATGTTTATGCGACCGAAGGACTCCAGAATCCAAAGAAATGTCTCGCTTCCTGCAGTGTCAACCACGGATTCAAAGTTGACCACGCCCTTCCCTGAGAGGATTCCACAAAAGACACAAACTAAATCTTACCAGGACCACACACCGAGACATGCTTCTTGTCAAAAAAGTGGAACCGCCTAGATGCCTCCATTTTGGAGGAGCTACTGGCGGTGGAACCGAAACTGACGGTGACCTCCTAGGCAACAGCATGTCGACGTGAGAGACGGCACTCCCATGTCTAGGCAGTGACACATCAGCATAAATGATCCTATAGAGCAGTTTGAATGTCTGTATATATGGTATATTTACTGTATCTAGTTCTGTTTCTGTCGCACATTCAGTTGGCGAGACGGGGTTTCCAAAGATGGGCCCCTACGATATAATGCTTCAGATAACCTTATTTGGGGTTGTTCAGCACGACTATGACGGAATCCCCCCGAAGAAAAAGCCTTGAAATGTATCGATCCTTGTTGATGTATTTCTGCTTCTTCCCGCCACCCCTGCTGGTTTCAGTCCACATCTCACGGACGTCCGTCAATATCATGTTGAAGTGACGGTCAAAGGCTTTCACCTGTAGCAATATGCAGCTGGTAGCAACTTATATAGATCACTTACGCGGCCCAGCAGCTTGCGGTTGCTGCGGCAGTTTATCAGCACCTGCGAGTTATCCCTCACGCACTCCTCCAAAATAGATAAAGGTCCAGAGGGACAGTCCTTGTCTTCGGAGTCCACCTGCATAGGTTCCTGCGATTTAATACCTGAAACGCCATGTCATTGGTGAGCTTTGAGTAGACCTACTGGCCATTGCGCTTTTCCGGTGAAATGCCTGCCACAAAACTGTTGTTGTTCGAATGGGATAGAAAAATATATGTTTTGAGAGTTTGGTTCCCGAATTGGGATGCCTGGACGGTGTGGTGGTGGAGGTCCTGCCTTCCTCTACACGACGACGGAAGAGGTCACAACTCTTTCGTTGTTGATAATTCAGACTTGTTCTAAAATCTCTGCTGAACAAATTAGGTGAATTGCTAGGAATTATTGTCGCAATAAGAATCACTGTCTGAATAGTGGCTTCCGCAGTGTGCCACTGAGTATAATGAAGTTTCAATATATGGGATTAATTGACACATGGATGTTTTTATGGGATACAATTATTACAGTAGTGGTTGTACAAGGATTCAAATCCTTATTGCTGTCGTAGCCCATCTTTTGCTGAAGGCTTAATATATACGAATTCCTACCTGTTAGTTGGCGGTATCCGTTCCCTGCATCCTTATTAAACCTATCTTCAAATTTCATTCAGGGCACTAAACAAAAATGATGACTTATTATCATATTTAGTAGGGATATGTATCCGTCTGGATGGTGTTTCTCTATAATCCAGGGAATTGTTACCAATGTTTATACCAATACAGCAGAAACGATCGATCCGCCGTGGACACTCATAAATAGGCATTTCCTAGGCCGGAGTAAAAGGTATGCATTTATCTTCACATTATGGGTATCATGCAACAATGTCACTTTATACCCATGCATAAGGGTTATATTGAGTGGCAAGGCGAACGGACCATATAAACGAGGAATACAGTACTATCACGTTGTGACTGCATAAGTATTGGCCCTGCATATCTCACAGAGCGCAATACAAACATATTTCTCCACAATTGTACTTGATTGATCTACCATCACAGTTGTGAAATTTGGTGTAATGTTTCATAGGTGTTTATTTTCGTTTCTTGCCAGCAACAATGTGACGTGTTGCAGCAATGCGACTTCTTACTGCCCAGCTTATGATGATACATTTCGACGTCGCTACGCATACAATATAGTAGTGCTCCTGTATTTCGTCTATTTGGTGAATGGTAGTGACGCTGTTTCCCGGTTCCGGTTTGGCGGATGACACCTTCCATACACAACGCGTCTTTGAAGATATAATGCGCACATTAGATTGTAGCTACAACATATAGTGACACTATCACCATTAAATATACAATGCGTTTTTACCGGTAAATCCATGCGCCGCGTCACACACGATGCTGACCACACAGTGATAAGTAATTCCCGTACACTTCACCTGATCGTTATGCTACCAATTTGGTGTTCTAAAAGTGACAAGAACCTATGGATTAGCCCTAGGAACACCATGCAGTATCATCGAAATGACGGAAAGAGTTAGTGACTCCGAGGATTCCGAAGGGATCACGGCCCTCGAAGACTTCAAGGCTCGAGTTCAACTGCCGTTGGAACGACTCAAGAAGCAGGAGAAGCCCAAGAAGGATGAGCAGGATGCTACCTCATTCGAAGATTTGGGGGTATGCAAGGAGCTCAGACAGGCGTGCCAAAGGATGGGATGGAGCACACCCACACCCATACAGATCGCAGCTATCCCTCATGCACTTGCAGGAAGGGACATTATCGGATTAGCAGTCACAGGCTCAGGGAAAACAGCCGCATTCACAATACCGGTGTTACACCACTTGCTCAACGACGTCCAACGGCTGTACTGTGTAGTGTTGGCGCCAAGCAGGGAGCTCTGCGAGCAGATTGCAGAACAGTTCCACGCATTGGGCGCCGCCATGGCACTGGAAGTATGCGTCATCATTGGGGGTATGGACATGGTAGCACAGGCGACGGCACTTGCGAAGAGGCCACATGTGATAGTGGCATCGCCTGGCAGACTTGCCGACCATGTGGAAAACACCAAGGGGTTCTCACTGGCATCAGTCAAAAAGCTCATCATAGACGAAGCCGATCGTCTGCTCACGCAAGACTTTGACGATGAGCTGGACAAGATAATAAATGTGGGCGCTCGTGTGATATGTGTGTCATCTATATTCAGGCAATCACGGCCACACGGCAGACATTCCTCTTCTCGGCCACAATGACCAAAAAACTCAGTAAGCTGCAGAAGATGGCGTTGAAAGACCCGGTATCGGTAGGTGTACGGAGATGTGATTCCCTCGAATTTGGAACGTTTCAATTATAAAAATATGTGCAGGTGCAAGTGGATGACAAGTACAGTACGTCAGAGCAGCTTGACCAAAGGTTTCTGCTGGTGGCTCAAAAGCATAAGTGGACGTATTTGGCGGCTCTGCTCTGGCACTATTCAAACCGCACGGTCATGATATTCTGCAAGACATGCGAGGGCGCGTACAGGTGCTCAGCATACCTCAGGGGACTTAAGTTCGCCAGTGTAAGTCAATATTCCTTTGTCAATGACGTAATGCAGGTGTGCCTGCACGGGAAGATGACGCAAATAGATCGTTCGAAGGCACTGCAAATATTCAAGTCGGGTGTGTGAATAAACAAACATGTCGTCTCACAAACAAACGAACAGGCTCTGCAACTGTACTGGTGGCGACCGAAGTTGGTGGACGTGGTCTAGATTTGCCTATGGTGGAGCTCGTTGTCAACTTCGATATTCCAGAAAGCTCCAAGGACTATATACATCGCGTAGGAAGGACCGCACGGGCAGGCAGATCAGGACTGGCGCTTACCTTCGTCACACAGTGAGTTGACATGCAACGTCGTAAGTACATGCGGCGTAGGTATGATGTGGAGCTGTTCCAGCGAATAGAACTCGCACTGAACAAGAAACTCAGGGAATTCACGGTACGAATGGACATGTATATATGTTGTGACGATAATGCACAGGAACTCAGCGAAAATGAGGCTCTATCGAAGCATGGCATATGTGCGGAGGCGCTCCGAAATGTGGAAGCCAAAAAACTGAAACCGCATGCTAAGGGAGGAACCGGTGACAAGAGGACTGGTCAATTTAAGGCCAAGTATGACGCTGCAAAGCGCAAGAGGCTGTAAGAATTAAACGTATAGAAATCGCTAAAGAATTCATCTTGCTGTTCATTTGTAACCTCGCCGTCGTAGACCCTCCATACGTCGGGGTATGTCATGTAGTTACTCGTGTCCGTAGTGCTGTGGACCTTGGGTACAATGGGAGGCTTTAATTCCTTCGAAAGCATCTTCACCCAGTCGATGCTACTGAAGAATTTGTGGGTATAAATGTCCGCGTGGTCCGCGCTTCCAAGGCGCCTCTTTGGATTCACAACGAGCAAACTGCGAATGAAGTCCTTCACTTCGAACCTGATGGAGAGCGGGAACCGGATTTTGTTCTCTAGAGCAAGGTCATACGTGACGAATGGGTCGCTCGAATGAAACGGTGGCGCGCCCATTATTAGCTCGTACACAAGGATGCCCATAGACCACCAGTCAGCTTCAACTCCGTGCCCACAACGTAGGAAAATCTCCGGAGCAAGGTAGTCGTGGGTACCGCAAACCGTATACGTCTTATTATTTACCTTTTTGGCGAAACCAAAGTCAACCAGACGGATGTGCCCAAACATGTCCAGCAGCATGTTCTCCGGTTTCAGATCCCGGTAGACAATGCCCTTGGAGTGCAAAAAGTCAATAGCAAGCACGGCCTGGGCAGCGTAGAATTTGGCCACGCTGTAACCCAGAGCACCGTACTTGTAAATGTAGCTGAACAGCTCGCCACCACTGACATACTCAAGCAGCATGTAAAGATTCACATTGTCCTGGAAACTGCCGAAGTAATTCACAATGAAGGGGTGCTTAATGCTCGAAAGGATCTCACGCTCATTCTTTACATGGAGCACCTGCCGTTCGTCGATGACCTTGTTTTTGTGAAGTACCTTAAGAGCGAAAGGTTCCCGTTCAACGTTGGATTTTGTTTTCAGAGTTGCCAGGCATACTGTTGCGTAGGAGCCGGTGCCTACTGTCGGACCGATGACGAAACACCCGATCGTGAGGTCCCCAGCTAGAATGGTGGATACAGCACCAGTCAATGAAGTATCAAAGAGATGAGTAACCGACCATGCTCTCTCATGGCCCTTCTGGGTACTATTGGAAGTGTTGCATGACACAAACTTTGCGATTTTTTCGCACTTCTGCACGAATTTCAACATCAAGCCGCCACGCCGCTGACGGGTCGCTTCCCGAACCCACTTGCGAACTCGGTAGGCAGGTACCCGTGTTACATTTCCATCCTTATCTGTGGCTGTGATATCTCCCAAAACACCGTCTGCCACAGAATATGTAGCACCCATTTTGAAATATGTGCTGTGGCTTCGGCGCCATCTCCCTGTTCAGGTCGCAAGGCTACAACAACTCGGGAGTCCTTTAGGGCTCTGCTGTAAATTTTGCAACAGAAACTTATGCCACCTCGACAAACATTCAACCTGCGCTATGTGATGCCACCATGTATGCGATTAACATTGGCGCAGCACACGCCAGAAATGCATGGATACAAACTTGCAAGAGATTCGACACCTACCGATGCGAGGATTCCCTATGTATATAAATTATGGATGGCACTGGATGGCAAATACAAACTTGATTTGTGTACTTTAAGCCGTTGTATGGACGTATCCATCCACATTACACTGGACTTCCGCTTGTATACCGCAGAAGCCGTAGTGCGCCAACAGGTGTCTAACTGGGACGGAGTTTATATGGTATAATCAAAATGTAAAAGCGACTCCAGCATGTTAAATGCCGTATGTTATGCTTAAATTGCCCCTTTATACCACCGGAATCTGACGATCCCAAGTGATTCTGATGCAACACAGAAACACATCAGAAGCGGAGTACATAGTAAACAGCAATTGATGGTTGGACTAGACAGCTAATACCATACGATCACAGCTTATATACATGGTCGGGGAAAAGGTACTACCTTTAGCTGCGGACGTTTTCCGCGTACATTCGACGCAACATCAAGATAGCGTGCATTGATAATCTGAAATGGAGTTGAGTTGAGGCACAACAAATCGTATAGAAAGTATTCATGATAACAGTATCCATCAAATTCCTATTTTAATGCTTAAAAGGTCAAACTGCTGACACTCAACAGCAGATATGGCACATGAGCACCGTACAGGTGAACAAATGATGCTTTGGGGAGAATCTATCCTAAAGTAGCAATATATAGATAATCAACAACCCATATGTAAAGAATGTGTGGTNTAGACAGCTAATACCATACGATCACAGCTTATATACATGGTCGGGGAAAAGGTACTACCTTTAGCTGCGGACGTTTTCCGCGTACATTCGACGCAACATCAAGATAGCGTGCATTGATAATCTGAAATGGAGTTGAGTTGAGGCACAACAAATCGTATAGAAAGTATTCATGATAACAGTATCCATCAAATTCCTATTTTAATGCTTAAAAGGTCAAACTGCTGACACTCAACAGCAGATATGGCACATGAGCACCGTACAGGTGAACAAATGATGCTTTGGGGAGAATCTATCCTAAAGTAGCAATATATAGATAATCAACAACCCATATGTAAAGAATGTGTGGTAACACAGAGATATATCCTAAGGTGAGAAAATAGTGGTTGTGACATGGATAAAGCGGTAGACTCGAGTATTTACAAATAATATATATTGATGAATATGGCTTTGTCCTTTATGTAGAATCATGTCTATGATGTATATGAACCGTTAGTAATGTTAACATGTGGCGAACGACTCAACACCATTTCATAACAGCAGTCACAACATAAAAAGCAACTTTACTACTGAGAGAGTGTTGGATAAGTATTGCAATGTGACATTTATGCCTGTGTACCAAACTGTATTGTTTGTGATTCCTCTTCGGACCTAGAATGGCAGCAAGCACATGGGTGTGGTAGATGTAGAAGGCGTTGCCAACATTGAGTGGCGGCAAAGGGCACACCTTGCAAGAGTGTGATCCTGCATGATGAAGCTGGTGTCTACCCTTGGTGTCTTTGTAGCTGTCGACATTTTCATCCTACTCCTGCTTTACTTCAACAGTGACAAGTACTGTGATGTATCGCTTAGTAAGTGATCATAGGGTATCGCATAACATAATATCAGATTGGTGGTTAGCAGGAGGGGTTGTGCTGGTGCGTTTCGGATAATGCGGTATTCCACAATGTACCAGGGTCTACCCTCTTCCCTAGGAGCACACCATGTAAAAAAACACTATGGCTACAAGGCAGGGGTTTGTGTTACGTACATATTGTAGCTCAAGAGTTTGTAGCTGTTTGCGGAAGTCGTACTTTTGACCGTGAGTTTCTTTTGGATGGCCCTCGGCACCGTAGACGTATGTTGCACGCAATTTACCGTAATATGGACGCATAGATATCTATGTCTACAACGTGTCAGAGTACAAGTCCAGCAATTTGGTGGAGTTCCTTTGTGACAATCACTGTGTTCTGGTGAGGAAGACGTATTGTAACAGGCAACATGTGACATCAGGTGTACCGTAGTCGGGTTCATCATTAGTTCAATCGTTATCACCATTGTAGGTTGCAGATGCATATTGTCGATGAATGCACAGGTCACAATGTTCATGAACGATGGACGAAATCCTGATTTTTGAGGCTGGCCCATCTGTGTCAATAGTGTAGATAGGTGTCAACACCATGGAGAATCCAGGAGTAGGCACAAAATGCCACATAGAGTCAATGTTGGCAATATGTTTGGGTACATATATGGTATGATAAGAGTACTGCCGTTTTTAAAAACACCATGTGAATGTAGATGTATTAAAAAGGATGATTCGATACTGATCAGATCATAGTAGATAGCCCGAAATGTACAACGGCTATGATGATGGTAAGTATAATATTAGTGACGTTTTATTATCCTGCATTGTATGTCGTTAGAGGCAACTGCTATGCAGGATGGAGCTACAAACAACGTCAAAGAATGGGATGTATGCGCTGGTATCCCCTGAATATGACGAATTGTAGATGAAGCACATATTCACATATCTAGATACTGACTGCTTAATAGATGTGTCTACATTACGGAAGATCTTGTGTTGTGTGTACGTGCATCTCTGCCAGTGAAACCCATCCCCCTATACCTTACATATGCATTAAGGTTTCACATACCAGCTGGCTACTTCGTTGAAATCACACCGATAGACATAACTCTGTGGACCCAAGTTCATTTTTACTGTTACAGATAACAGCCTAGAGAAATCCATGTGCTTTCTTGTAAACTATTGAGAAAGGAGTTAGTGTATACTTCTCAAACTGAACATGTGGCCTTGTTGAATGATTACTAATGCCATAAAATGGAAAGTACTGCTCCATCAATGAAGGTGGTTGCGGCCATCGACCAAGGTACGCAATCCACGAGGTGCATCGTCTTCGATGAGAATCTGGAAATCCTAGCAGCTTCATCGAAGGAACACAAGCAATACTATCCGCAAGCAGGGTACTGAAGGATTTGTTATTACTTAAAGCAATGTAGATGGTGCGAACACGACCCCTTGGAGATTATGGAGAGCGTCTACAGCACCATGAACGATGCATTCAAACAAATCTCGGAGAAGGTGCGCTATAATATGATAGGATACATGTGAGTGCAGCATGGCAATGTGGAAATCGTTGGTCTTGGTATCACTAACCAGAGAGAAACAATTATTGCCTGGGATGCGAAGACGGGCAAGCCTTTGCATAACGCAATCGGTAATTCATGGAATGCAGTAGTACATGACGCATATGCAGTTTGGCTAGATATACGCGCAGAGGAAGAAGCACATGATCTCATCCTTACGTATGGATCGCCGACCTTTTTCGCGGAGAAGACTGGACTCGTGATCAACTCATATTTCTCAGGTAGGTTGATCCCGTCGACCTTTAGGAGATACCCCTTTGCAGCCGTTAAACTCAGGTGGATGTCCAAGCACCTGGCATGGTTCAAAAGGGCTGTGGATGAAAAGACTGTCCGATTCGGCACTGTCGACACATGGTTGATATATGTAAGTCCACTCAACTCCTTATGAACGACATGTCCAATATCGCAGAACCTAACTGGAGAGTACGTTACAGATGTTACAAACGCATCTAGAACTTTGCTTATGGATATTGTCAAGGAAAAGTGGAGTAGCCAGATGCTCGGGTACGTTTATAAAGGAGGATCTGACATACCTAACATAGCGTGTTCAACCTAAACATCGACGTACTACCAAAGATCCTGCCAAACTGCGCAGTCTTTGGGGTGATTACGAATCCCAACGTACCCGGTTTCAAGGGCGTCAGAATTACAGGTTGTGCTGGTGACCAGCAGGCTGCATGCATGGGACAAAACATCTTAGAACCGTACGCAACGAAGTGCACATTGGGAACTGGCGGCTTTGTGTTTACAAATACGGGTAACTGCGATGATGCTGGCTCCATTATAATCATGTTAGGAACCAAACGTGTGCGATCAACAGGTGGACTTCTATGCACTCCGTGCTACAAACTGGGCGAAACATGCGAAACCGTCTACGCATTGGAGGTATGTATTAAGTCGCAATGTATCAAACTAACTCAGGGATCAATTGCCATTGTCGGAGCTGGAGTGACTTGGCTGAAAAATATGGGAATGATAAAGGAACCCGCCGAAATATCCGTAAGTAGTCACAACGTCATCTTACTTGTTGATAAGCCCATAATATCTTATACATAGGACGTTCTAAAAGTATGTATAAAGTCGGATGGGGTGGTATTTGTACCTGCTTTTTCTGGTTTGTTCGCCCCTCGTTGGAGGCCGGATGCTAGGGCCTGTATCATGGGTATGACACAACATACGGACCGTAAGCACATTATAAGGGCATTTTGTGAAAGCATTGGACTTCAGCTGGGTGAAATTCTCCATTCACTGCTCGCTGATATGGGGATAAATAAGGTGCCATTCATCTGTGTCGACGGTGGACTATCTGCTAACGGCGAAATACTGCAACTTATTTCTGATATTGTTGATACTCCAATAGGTGATGTGCAACATGTGTCAATTCAAATCATGCAGAGGTCTCAGCATTGACGGAAGCCACATGCACGGGAGCAGCCATCCTTGCGGGTCTCCAGACAAAGTTGTGGAACAACATAGATAGTCTAAAGGTGGTAACCGGCAAAAGGCTTAAAAGATGGACTCCTAATATGAGCGCTTCTCATAGATGCGAGATTATCCGGTATTGGAATCTAGGCGTGGAACGTTCTTTACTTTGGAATCAATAGACTGAATGTAGCCTGCCTATTGAATTTGTGTTGTCTGTCTTTGGACTTATGCCAAAACATATGCAACGACAGTGGCAAAAGTATATAACTGAAGTATGACACCGGCAAACGTGATAACCCTTCGTAATTGTTATACGTTCACAGTTCCCCCGTACATGAGATGAAATAAGGTAGTCCATGTTATGGTAATGACCATGGAAGGATGAAAATAAGGCTATGGCATAAGATATGCTGAGCTTGTGTGCTTGTTCCCCTTGTATATACGAGGACCCGCACAGCCTCCCCCGGATCCACTTCCCTCATAACACAAGGATTTTGACAGAGAAAGAACTTCTCCATTTGACCACAAGTGACGTCACCCATCTATTGCTTACCCGTTTTCATTCCACTCATAATCCTGATCGGTTTTAAAGTATATAGTCCATGCTCTGAGTGATTTGGCAACATCCTTCTCTAGGAGGCATATCTGTCTTGTACTGTGGGCAGTGACATGGATTAATCCATGAGTATCTGAACCCTAACTACTCCAAATAATCGACACGTATCCTGTGAATACAGGATCTGCTTTGACATTCTGCGGACTCTCCTGCCTTGCTTCGCAGGACTGGATCAGGACTCTTCCACCTACCATATCGTCCACAATGGGTCACGCCAACTTCAAGGAGATGGCAACTGCGGATATCAAGAAACGTCTCGGAAGTGTGGCCCGTCACATCGTCAGCTATCGTAGGACGGCTTCCGTTAAGTAGTCTGATACCATTGGCGTTCGTTATGTCTAGTGGTTGTAAACATTCAAAGTAATGTCTTATCACCATGGTGTTCGCAGTTAGTATTCATAAGTAATCAGAGATATGTGCCATATTAGTAGCAGTGTTCACTACTACCTAGTCCTTGACATAAGTCAGACTATACACAATAGACAAGGTCAGAGCCATTGTATGTTTTGTCTCATTATACTTGCTCGGTGTTACACTGACTACTCTGATTTTGGTTCTGACTGACTAGTTCATAGGTTTACCCAGTAGACAACATGTCGGTGTGTAGTAGCCTGATATACTCAAGGCATGTCGCCAGCCCTTGCTAGTCTGTCTAAGCCTGAGCATACCGATAATGTTCTGACTCAGCTTACTGGGGAACTCTTAAAGGATCTGGGACAGTGTTGTGGTTCCAGTTACCTGAGTAAGTTTACCAATTATCGTTTCAGGAATTATGCCAGTGTGCTGATCCTCTGCCTTGTAGAATCCTCCCTGATAGGAATTATATATCCCGCCAGTAGCATGAATGTACTTATTACATGTATTGTAGCATAATGCACGCTGACTGGTGATGCGGCCTGGTCAACCGTGTAATCATGGGTCTGGCAGGCGGCACTGCACCATGGCCTTAAAGCAAGGTCACTTGAGCAAGTCACCTAGTCCAATGCCTCTGTTCCTCAGATCACCATTGTGCTGGCGACTGGTCATGCTTACCGTAATAGATGATGGATCTAGTCAATACCACTGAGTTGTGCATACATTACAGACACTAGTGGACGTGGCTGGAGGAGAACCATACACATCAGCCAAAATGCTGATCAGGACATGTAACAAGGCTGCCCTGCTATTCCATTAAGGTACAAGGCCGCCACTGATGGTACCCATATCCCGGAACATAGACACCAACACCATACAGATATGTTGAAAATGATATACCGACACCGTAGCATGGCACAAGTAACCTAAAGATAACAATGGTATCACAAATGCTCCATTACAGGATTCACTAGCCGGGCATATACAGCACTGCAATGTTGGATTGTGCAGGCATCAGTAACAGACATGGTGGACCAAGACATAGACTAGGACAAACTTATCACATAATTGTAGCAGTGAACGTATATGCTGTACGTGGAAGGCATAATACTTCTTCAGCTGGAAATGACCATGCATGCCTAGAACTGGATACACTCTGCCTAGTTGAGACTCTACCGCAGCTGGCTCAGTATCCATCATTATATAGCCGTGTACTGCCACATTTCTGGAGTTATACTTCCATGCTGCATAGTAGCGTGACTTCAATACATCCATAGAATACATGTCGGGCACTACAATCCATCATTCCATGGGGGTATGGCATGGAATCATGGCCTTCACGGCCTAACCACTTAAATCCTCACCTAGTTCACTGTACAATACATCGAAATAGCGCATATAACCATGGAAGTACGCCTAGTACTACGGACCGTGGCCTTATGCCTCTTGGGAACACTATTGCATGTTTCAGTGGCCAATGCAGGCCAGGAATCATCTGTTGCTCAGCCTACAGCCTTCCCGGAGCCTACCAATCTGAAGGATGTTGTGGATCTGCTGGGCAAACTCAATGGATCCGCCATCAAGACTCAGGTCGTTGGGATCATTGATCAGAAGATTGAAGCCAACCTTAAGATTCCTGGTATTTATGGAAATGTCGTCCAGAAGAATATCACAAACGTGATTGGAAACATTACTGATCTGCGTAAGCATTTGCTCAAGGATCCTAGTCAGTACGGGAAGTATTCTCCGTACAACTTCACCGCAGACTCCATTGGCAAATATGCCGATTCTTTGGCGCACTGGCTTCCCATACTTCACAGTGAGCTGTGGTTCCTCTACTTCCAGATAGACGATGAATTATCCAAATATGGCGGAGGAGCGTGGATGGATCAGAAATTTGGAGGATCTAATAATACTTTACAGCTGCACAAATGGTTGACGTCGAAGGGGTTCAAGCCAGATGAACTCCATGAGACCAACAATGCCCTCCAACTTGCTACTAAGATGGGCATAGATCTGCATGGTGACCGCTTAAACTACGCCCAGTATGGCCTGTTTTTGCTGGGTCCAACATGGCATCATGCCAATTTGGCCAGTGCAGTTCTGTTCCTCCAAGAGTTCTGCCGCGAAGTCAACAAAGCTGATGGCGTCTTCAAAGATAAACTTTCCAGGGGAGAGTAT
>LNAC01002267.1:2264-24049 GCA_002007465.1 Ailurus styani | reverse complement strand
AGGGGTTCTCTCCGGGTCTGCCGCCCGTGGGGTCCCCGCTCACAGATGGGTGGCCCGGCTGCGCTTCAGATCACAGCCCAAGGTAACCCCGAGCTGAGAGACTCCTCATCTCAGCTCCGTCTCTCCCGCCGGCCTCTCTCTGAGACCTGGGAGCTCGGTCGCGCTCAGACACCCCTGGTCTTTTTGTGTCCCCGTGTTTCCTGAGACCACACTGTCCCTGCAGGGGTTTCACCCCCCGCTTGGTCTCTGGGGCGACGTCCCTCAGTGGAGCCGACTTCTCACAGTTCTGAGTCTGTGCTCCGCTGCTCACTCCCTTGCTGGCAGCCGGCCTCTGCCCCCCGGGGTCTATCTTGCCGTCACCTCAGATTCACTTCTCCGCACGTCCTACCTTCCAGAAGGCGGTCTATTTTCTGTTCCTAGAATTGCTCCTCCTCTTCTCTTCGATCTCTGGTGGAATTTGTAGGTGTTCAGAATAGTTTGATAGCTCTCTGGGTGAATTCCTGGGACCTGATGATAATTGGTCTCCTACTCCTCTGCCATCTTGCCGCTCCCCTCCGAGAATAGCTATTATAGACAGTTTGCCATCGGAGCACACTGGGGGAGAAAATAACTTGCCCAATCATTCTTTATTTTTTTTTTTATTCTTTGCCCCAGGGGTACAGGTCTGTGAATTAACAGGCTTACACCTTTCACAGCATTCACCATAGCACAAACCCTCCCCAATGTCCATAACCCATCCACCCTATCCCTACCCTCCCACCCCCCAGTAACCCTCAGTTTGTTTTGTGAGATTAGGAGCCCAATCATTCTTAAGAGACTTTATAGAAATAATCCTTTAGTATCATCATAAAAGATAAATAAGGAGCAGAAAGGGGATCAGATACTAAGTCATAAAAAGCTGACTTTGCTCAAATTCATTTGGCCTCTGGCATGAGAAGTCTGTTGGATGAGGAAAAGTACAATATTTAGATTCAGGAAACCTGAGAAAGAATTACTACTCCCTTAATTGCCGGCTGACCTGTAAGTACTTGGACAAATTACTTAATGTCTAAGCCACAATTTCCTCATTTTTAAGGGAAAATCAACTCAATTTGAAAACTAATCAGGGAAATACATATTAAATTTTCAACAGACAGTGATGTTCACTCTAAGAATCTTTCCCTACACCAAAATGGAATGAACAGCTTCTCTGAAATAAAAGGAAAGACACCAAAAGTCAGAAATCACTGAGTTCCAAGTCCTCTATGGACTTGCAGTGCAGTGTGATAGGCAGGACAAGAATCTGGTGATAACTATGTGAACAAAGACTGAGAATCTGGAGTCCTTCATTTATTAGCTGAGTGACTCTGGGCAAGTTGTTCATCCCCTCTAAAGCCTCAGTTTCCTGTCTGTAAATATAATTGTCCTTAGTTTTACTGAAAGAATACATCTATGTAAAAGTCAAGCACAAAGAGGTCATTCCCTTCTATTTGCAAATATTCTTTTTCCACCACTTCACATCTGTTTCATTTTTGTGGGATTGCAGAAATCAACTCCCTTCTCTTTCAGAGCTTTGGCCAGTCTCTTTCAGGCATTTAATTAAGTAAATTCCAAGTAAAGGTTTGTTTAGCCCATTGCCTTCTAGCTTTCACCTGCTCACCATTTATATTTGATCCTCTGTCCACTTGTGGTAACAATCGATTTATCACATGTCCTACCATTGGATTGAGATATGATCAGAAAGGCAAGGACTTTGTATACATTTGTTGTGTTCTATAAATCAATATGCAAGTCCAGGATTCCAAATAGAAGGACTATATGGTTTTTTTCCTCCAGGAAAAAATGAAAATGTAATCAGATTTACTTTTATTGAAATTTACTCCCAGATTTCATCAATTGCTTCTTGGTCAAATTTGTGCAAAGCTTGTCTGGAGGGAGAAAGTAACATTCCACTAACTCATTATTTAAACAAGGGCAAGTCTTTCTTTGAGTCAAATTGTCCAATGATATTATGGGAATAGTAATGCCATGAGGTCCTCAAAGGCCAGGGATGTGATATAAATATATTTATGTTGCCATAACCCGGAGATAATAAACATAGGTAGCACAAATGTGGACAAAGAAGTAAAATAACATGTGCTGAACTAATTATATAAATCTTGGGGTTGCCCTGAAGAGTGAATAATAAAAAAAAATACTATTCAGCATTAATTAAAAGTATCTAAAGTGCCTGAGTGGCTTAGTCAGTTAAGCTTCTGACTCTGGATCTAGGCTCAGGTCTTGATCTCAGGATTGTGAGTTCAAGCTCCATGTGTGGAGCCTACTTAAAAAACAAACAGAAAAAGAAAGGACTCCTGGGTGACTCATTTGACTAAGCGTCAGACTCTTGATTTCAGCTCAGGGTCATGAGTTGGACCCCACATCGTGCTGGGTGTAAAACCTGCTTAAGATTTTCCCTCTCCCTCTGCCTCAATAAATTCAATTATATTGAAAGTATATAAAATGCTAGACACCATCCTATTTTTATATATAATTTCTTAATGTTAATTAATTTTTGAGATGTTATTATTATCATAATTTTATAGACATTCTACATGGTTTTCAGTTTTCTAGTGATTTGTTCAAGGCCATATATTAAGTGCCAGAAACAAGATCTAAACCACAACTGGCAGGAAAGAAACTTCAAATTTAAATCACAATGCTAAACGGAAAATGTGACGACAGAATTCAATTATTAATGCTTCATCTCAGACTTCTTCCTTGAATTTCAAATTCACACATTTAATTATCTATACATTATTTTCACTTGCACATCTTAAAAAATCTCAAGATAAGATGGCCCAAAATGAACATTTGCAATTCCCTACATCCACACCAGCTCCTTCTACGGTATGTGGCATTCCATTCCCTGCTTTGTGTAGGCACAAAATGTGGATTTGTCACTTTCCCCTCTCATCCCATATCCAAGGTATCAGTAACTCCAAATTGCTGCCTCTTCAAAATATTTCCTAATTTTAACCACTTCTCATCACCTCCATCTAGTCCATCACCCTAGTCCACCTATCTGCATGTAGTCTATTGCTATAGCCTTCTAACTGGTCTCCTTGCTTTTGCCCTTGCCTCACCCCTCCTGCGATATATTATCCTATCAAATTACAAGCTAATCAGGTGCCTGGGTGGCTCAGTGGGTTAAAGCCTTAGGCTCAGGTCATGATCTCAGGGTCCTGGGATCAAGGCCCGCATCGGGCTCCCTGCTCAGCAGGGAGCCTGCTTCCTCCTCTCTCTGCCTGCCTCTCTGCCTACTTATAACCTCTCTGTAAAATAAGTAAATAAAAGCTTTAAAAAAATTACAAGCTAACACTGCCACTGATTCCATACTAATGGAATAGCATGAAGCCGTAAAAAGGAATAAAAAAGACCCACGTACATGGAAAGACCCCAATACATATATAATGTAATGCCGTTTCTTATATTTTCAATTAACAATGGAAGTATAAATAAACAAAAAAGTTACCCAAAGGAAGAGGAAGGATTAGCAATGGAAACAAAATTCCTCTAAACATACCATGCTATATATTCTTGACTGTGGAATAATCCAAATATAACATAATTTCATAAGTAAAATTAAACTGAGAGGTAAAAAAGCAATCCCTAAAAGTAAGAGCACACTGAAATGAATGAACCTAATCATATATCAAGTTGATGAAATATTCTACATAAAAAATATTTTTTCAAGTGACTTCAAGGCATAGTATTTTGACTATATGTGCAAAATGGAATACATTCAAAGAACAAGTAGAGTTGGGATGAAATCTTAAGCTTCACTTAGTAGTCTTAAGTAGCAATATTAGTATTGCTATTTTGAAACTATTTTATACATTGTATGATAAAGAAAATTAAATCATTATTTAAAATAATTTGGAACCAGTATTTCTTAGTTAAAAGAAAAGAATTTTAAGAATTAAACAAATAAAATTCAACTATTTTATATTTCATTTATATAGACAAGTATGAATTCTGATTACTTTTCTCAAAATACTTTTTCCCTATTTCTAGCTATTCAATAATAAACTCATAGCAATGAATATATCTGCTGCTCTGATAGTGGTCTCCATCATTCCTCCCTAAAAGGAACTCAGTTTTTTGGGAGGATTATCTAACCCAGGATGGGTCAGGAAATGCAGAAGATGAGAAAAAGCATTTTATATTGTCATTTTATAGTTGCATTTTATAGCAAACAAGCTTTCAAGGAAGAACAAGGTTATATTAAAAGGACAAAAGTATATATCTTAACCAAAGGGATTCTCATTGGACAAAATTGAGAAAATTTCAGCATCAAAAAACAATAATTAATATATTGAAGCATATTGAATATATAAAATCCATATTATCCATATATAATTTATTTTTAATCTATATATATCCATATATATAAAATCCATGTATACTGATATTTGAAAGAGAGAAAAATACAAAGAAAGAGATAACATCGCTGGTAAGTAGGAAATGAGGTCCTTTCATTGAAAATAGTAATTTAAAGAAAAAATCTTCAACATATATCTTGCCTTTCCTGTAGAAAATGTATTTAAAGGGAACAATAGCACCTGATATTTAGAGAAAGTTCCCTTGTACATAATTCTAGCTAATAAATATGGAAAGGCTGGCATAATTAGAAAACTCTGATTTAGCACACCCTAATGAAATAATTGATTTAGGCAAAAATTATCAATGATGATCAGATGAAATGCTGATAGAGTATTTCACAATGAAGTTATAAGGCTGTCACCACAGGAACACAGAGATCAATCTTAACCTCGCTAATCATCAGGTCA
Source organism: Ailurus styani (assembly GCA_002007465.1). Classification (NCBI taxonomy): domain Eukaryota; kingdom Metazoa; phylum Chordata; class Mammalia; order Carnivora; family Ailuridae; genus Ailurus; species Ailurus styani. Next base: position 19,238 of record LNAC01002267.1, on the reverse strand, counting down.
CCTGACACTCTGTACCCAGCTCTGGGAGACAATCTAAAGTACACAGCCTCATTCATTTGGAAAAAATCCGATCAAGACTTTTCATCTAACTTCTAGTTTACAAAAATGTTTAAAAGGAGGAAAAAAGAAAAAAGAAAGGAGAAACAAGTGACATCACAATGAAACAAGGAGACAAAATCCTTCCTCTATAGCAAAAACAACCATATGCATTCAGCACATCAATAGCATGGTGAAAGTAGGGTGGTGGCAGGAGAGAGAGGCACTGCTCCTAATTAAAGGGGATTAAAAAGAAATAATAGTCAAATACAATGTGTGTAATGGGTTTGAAATCTCAGTCCAATATGGTAGCTGGAAGAGATGATATTTTTTTTAAAAAAGTTAAATCTAGGGATGCCTGGGTGGTTCAGTTGGTTAAGCAGCTGCCTTTGGATCAAGTCATGATTCCAGAGTTCTGGGCTTGATCCTTGCATCTGGCTCCCTGCTCAACAGAGAGCCTGCTTCTCTCTTTCCCTCTGCCTGCCGCTCTGCTTACTTGTGCTCTCTCTCTCTGTGTCAAATAAACAAATAAAATCTAAAAAAAAAAAGTTAAATCTAAACTGAATAGTACATATACCAAAAAAACACTAACTTGGTTGAGTGGAATAATAGTTTTTATAGCTACATACTCAGCAAGGAGAAGTGATATAATATGAGATCTGGGATTTGCATTTATTTCAGAAATAAATAAATAAGCACCAAAAATGAGATGGATAGATAGAATTGTAAGTATGGCAACTTCTTTATAATTGTTAAATATGACTGATGGATCTATGAATGTTCAATGTATTTTTCTCTCCTCTTTTGTGTGTATTTGGATATTTTCATATAAAACATATAATATATAATAAAATTTTAGATCGTTAAACATTAAATCACATCATCCACTTGCTTAAAACCCCCAGGGAGCTTGTGTTAGGATTGAAAGAAATCTACATTCCTTAGTAGGCTTGGTCCTACTATTACCAGATCCCTGGTTTCCTTCCCAACTTCATCTCCACATCCTTTACTCACCAGCTGCTCCAGTCTCCCTGTTTTCCTTCAAATACAACAGAGCATGGTTTCATCTTAGGGGAGAAGTTTAATATCAAATATTTAAATAAATTTAAATGAAATTAGTAGCAGATTTGTTTTTAAATAAGATACACAGGATTTTAAAGGAGAGTCCCAGAAGATCTCAGATCTATTTTGTTCCTTGTTCATTTTTTTTTCTTTCATTGTCTCTTAGCCCCAAGACCTTTGTAATCCTTATTTCTTTCTGTCCTTCATTGTCTCTGAGCCCCAAGGAGTAAGGTTCCTGATTCCCTTTAAAAGCACTGAATCACTAACCAGATTTTTTTTTAAAAGCATAAATGTGGTTAGGAGTAGAAAAGGTGGATATATTTTTGTTGGTTATATAAAAATAACTCTCATCCAAAAAACCAGGTTAACATCCTGAAAAATGGGCATTGTCTATTCTTGGGTTTTTGGTATTTGAATAAAATAAACTCTGATATACCTTCAAACATATTTTAAACAAAGACAATAACACATGTTTTGAGCCCTTGACTCAGTGAGTGTCCCCAAATGCATACCATTCAGAAAGAATGCCAATGCAGCTGGAAAACTGGACCTACAACATATATTGTTCTCCAAGAAATGAAAAGATATGGGGATCAAAATTGTGGGTGACATTTAGAAGTAATATCTTAAATACCCTAATAACTCTTGAAATGGATAGACTAGAAAGTTCATATAGCAATGAATGTACAAACATGAGCTCCCAGCTCCAACTGCTTGGAGGGTCCGATATTCCATATAGCATTATAATTGCTTTGCATTTCTCCTCATTTGCCACATGCCCTAAAAATCAATAGAAGAGATTTGCTGTAACAGGGGTTAAAGAACTTGCTCTTACTGATTGAATTACTCTATGAGAATCTACCTCCTTAAGCTATTATAAAACCAAGTTAATAACATTGACTAAATGACAACTGAATATGAGACAACTTTGTGATTCATATTATTATAACCCACTTTTCTTTTGGGAAAAATGCTTTTCAGCTCATCTTCGATACTCTCTGAGAAGATAATACATTTTCTCAAATTAAAATGAATGAAAGATGTAGCTGTGACACTTCTCTCCCATTTTTTTAAAATTAAATTGCCATATTGCTAAAGTTCTAATTCCCTTTAATTAAGCAACCATTAAAAGGATTCAAGTTGACTATTAAAAAAATCCTAACAGTTGTGAAACTGATTTGTCAATCTGGAGATCAGCACTAATGGCCATGTCATTACTGTCATTTGTATTCATTTGCCATTTAAAATGAGAGGAATGTCCACTAAAGTTGAATTCTGAGTTGCACATACCCCACTTTATAGGCTACCATGTAAGTGACAGTTGGAACTGCAAAGAGACTGACAATTCTTCTTCACTTTGACAGCACTTGGCATATGGTACCCAAAGATTTTTGTGGATTGGAGTTTCAACATCAAAAGTAACACCAAAGCTTTAAAAATATTTATTTGCCCACTATTAAATTCTGTAATGGAGCCAGACAGCTTACCTGCTATAATTACTTAAAATCTGTCAACAATCTGTGGCCTAGTATGACCCAAGCTTTGAGCCTTTCAAAGCAATGCTACTCTTTGTGAATACAATCAAAGTGAATTTATAGAGGGTTCAGTGTCCCCAGCAAGACTGGACCCTTAGCCCTGGCAACAGTTAAAGGATGGAGAAGGGAAAGACCCCAAGTTTTATTGAAGTCCTGAATTCTACTCATCTTTACAAGCTTAGCTAGAGTCAGACAGGTGAATTGTTTAGTTTGGATCACATGATGAGATGAAAAAGATTTTCAAATTTATTTTTATTGATTGTGGGCAGGTCAGGAGGTTTGAAAATGAATTTACATGGATGTCTGCCTAGATGTTCCATTGAGTTTATAATCATGAATTGATGCAGGGCTGCTGCTTGCATTGAATCCTGGGGATTCCCTTTCTCAAATTCCTATATGTATATCATATATGAAATCTAATGTCATTTAGAAGAGCTAGACTTAGAGTCAGAAGTGGGTTCGAATCCTATTCCCACTATTTTCTAGTGGTGTATTTTGGGCCTTAACATCTTAAAACTCTGTGTTTTCTTATTTGTAAAATGGGCATGATAAGCAGAAATAACTATATAGTTGCCATAAAAATTAAGTTTAGGGGCACCTGGGTGGCTCAGTCGTTTAAGCGTCTGCCTTCAGTTCAGGTCATGCCTGGGCGCGAGCCCCACTTCAGGCCCCCTGCTCAGCAGGGAGCCTGCTTTTCCCTCTCCCCCTGCTCAACTGCTCCTGCTCTCTTTGCTTGCTCTCTCTCAAATAAGTAAGTAAAATCTTTTTTAAAAATTAAGTTTAAAATGCTTATGAAACTGTTAGCATCGTGCTAGTTTGATTATTTAATTGTTCAATAGAACTGACCTATATTTTTTAAATCCTCACATGCTCAACTAATAAAACAGAAGAAATGCTGCCTAGCTATCAAGAAGAAGTCCCATGGGACTCCTGGGTGGTTCAGTCGGTTAAGTGTCTGCCTTGGGTTCAGGTCATGATCCCTGGGTCCTGCCTGCTGCTCCCTGTGCTTGTGCTCTCTCCCCCCCCCACAAATAAATAAAATCTTAAAAAAATAAGTTAGTTAATAAATAAAAAGAAAGAAAGAAGTCTCATCCTTGCTCCTTAATAGTATCTTCACTGACGAACTCAGGAAAGAAGAATCTCTTCCTCCGCAGTCTCTCAAAGCATATGTCATTCCTTCTTCTGGTAATACCTTGGGGTTTTTTGTTTAGTTTTAGGTTTTGGGGGTTGTTTGTTTTTTATCTTCTTTACTTTTAACCACGCACCCCAGCGACACCGACCTCACCTCCAGCTCTAGAAGTGGTCTGTTAAGGGTACGATGACATGAAGCAACACAGTATAGAGACTGAGTACAGATTGAATTACTTGACTTGCCTGATTCACACGCTCTTTTCCCGACTTTGAGAAAATTACTTAATCTCTTTCTTAGTTTCATCAACTTTAACGTGGTGAGTAATAACAATAAGAGCCATATCATAGAGCTTTTGGAGAATTAAATCCATGGGAAGCACATAGAATGTTGTCTGCAGCTAGTAAGTGTTCAACCAATGTTGCTAGTGTTATAAGACAACCCATCCCTCCTACCTACACACGAGTCAGGAGTGGGCATGTGACCCACTTACAGGCAATGAGACAAGAATATTTGTTGGGAAGTCTGAGGGGGAAGTTCCTTTGCTATTAAGACTGAATCACTGGGAGAAAGAATCCATTATTTTCCCTCCATATATTGCTATGTGTGACTGACACCTGGAGCCATCTTGCTCTTAGTCTGAGATTAAAGGCAATTACTAAGGTTTACCAGGCAGAGATGAAAATACACAGAGTCTTTCACAGCATAAATAAGTTGCTTGTTCTATCTGTCCTGGACCTCATTCTACCAAGGTAAGTGCATCTCCTTATACTTTAACTCTCTCAGCTAGAGTCTCCATCGACTATGTGTTATCATCACAGGCTGTCTTACATTTTGTTATTTGTGTATAATCTCTACCCCCACCATTCTACTCCCATGATCAGTAGTTTGAAAAATCTTTGAGGGAAGGAACAGCAGTCTGTTAATGTGTCTAGGCTTTGGAGTTGGATAGGTGGGTCTTTTCACTACCACTTCTTTGCTATAAAATCTTGAGAATTTTACTTAAGCTTTCTGGGCCCCAGTTTCTTCATTTCTTTGTCGAGGAAAATAATATCCACATTGCAATGTTTTCTAGTAATGAGATGATATATATGCAAAATGTCTACTAGTGCTTGGCCCTGAATTGGCACTCAATAAATGTCATTTCTATTTTGCCCCATCTCTTGTAATTTGCATCCTTTTCTGACTTACTTCTAGTAATCAACAAATATTATCCCTTGCGGCCACAATTGGTGTTTCTAATTTTTGCATTAAGACTGCAATAATTACACTGTCAATCTGAGAGTATCTTTCTGTAAGATATTGGAAGCTGGATATAAATGGGGCCAGTGTAGACAAGAGTGAGGATGCCATTCCAGACATTTCATGATGTCATGCTCTCACCTGGCCACATTTCTGAATCCTCCCTTGCAGTCAAGGCCTGCTTCCAATCTTTTCTCCTTGCTGAAACTTTTCCTGGGTCCTTACTCTACAATTCCCTCCCCTGCCTTGGAATTCTGGAGTCGCTATGCTAGGCTAGCATATACCTGTGTACACCTTCTCTTCACCTGTGTACACCTTATATTCACAACTAGAAAAGTTTTAAGGCATATTTGCACTTTGATATCTATCTCCTGATTGTTCTTAGTACAAGTGGTAGTTATTTACTTATTTAGCAATAATAGCTATCATATGTACAGAGCTTTCCTATTTAGACATAACTACTGTATCTATTATCCTGTATTTTACACTGAGCTTCCCTTGTTGAGAGTAGGCTGGTAGGATTATCATTATTTAGCAAATGAGGAAATAGACTCAGAGGGAATAAACAACTGTTCATGGTTATACATCTAACTAGAATCCTGGTTGTTCTCTAGGGAACCTGACCTGGTGGGTGATGCACAGATGTGGCTTCAGACATTCCCATATACTCTTCATTCCTCATTCAGAGAAGTATGATAGAATACAAGTTAAAAGGAATGATTTTGAATCCATTCTAATTATTTGAAGTCAATGATTTACAAACACTACTCTATTATTCACAATAAATTATTGGTAATTTAGCTTGCAAATGACTACAACACACCAACGTTTCACCACATCTGTTTTGCAAACCATTGCCTTAGAGTATACAGGCAAGGGCCCGAGAATTTCTTTCTGGTGAATTAGGAGAAGCTGGTTTCTGACATCTACAAGAGAAGGCCATGATCTCTTTTTACTAACTTTGCCATTCTTGGCATTCCCTCCATTTCATTGATTTTCTTTTGAAAGCAAATTGTGCAGTGAAAAGAATTCTCCAAATGTCCATGTTACATTAGAGGAGAATAAAATGATCATAAAAACTAACCAGCATTTGATGATCAAAACCCTGTTGGTATAATAATCATAAAATTCTGCTGGAGCTCAAGCCAAGGATTCTGTTTATCTTAATTGCTTATGGGTGCAGGCTCAGCTGATGGAAGACCTATTTCTATACAAGCTTTCATAATTGGCGCAGCAGGGCAAGAGGTCATGGTGGACTGCACAGCAGCCCTTCATGCATCTTCACAAGTGACACCCAGAGTCCCACTCCCATGGTATAGGCCAAAGCAAGTCATGAGGCACCACCTGACTTCAAGGGTCCGGGCAGGTACAATCCTATATAGGACGGGAGGGAAACACTAGTGTTTGTGAACAGCTCTAGGGAATATCACAAAGACACATCTGGTTTCAAAACTATTTCTGTTATAAGTTGCAGGGAAGTCAAGAAGGCCAATAGCCAAGATTATCTTAATAACAATAAATGTTAATTATATTTAATATATTATATAATAATAAATATTTGACATATATGTATATATACATGAATACTACAAGTTATTATATAACTCTGTATATTTACATATATATATATATAAAGTTCACATATATATATAGTTTCTACCTCCCTTTCTCTAGATACTCCAACACACACACACACACACACACACACACACATACACACACCATATTTTTTTTCTTTGTATTTCTAAATTTTATTATTTTTTTTTAATTTTATTTTTATTCTTTGCCCAAGGGGTANAATTTTATTTTTATTCTTTGCCCAAGGGGTACAGGTCTGTGAATCATCAGGCTTACATCTTTCACAGCACTCACCAAAGCACAAACCCTCCCCAATGTCCATAACCCATCCACCCTATCCCTACCCTCCCACCCCCCAGTAACCCTCAGTTTGTTTTGTGAGATCAGGAGTCTCTTATGGTTTGTACACACACCATATTTATTTGCTCTTCAGCTTCTTACAAATTCCATCCTTCTCTGCCTCCCTTATTTTACATCACCTCTCCTGTATTTGCAACTACAGCTACTTTCTTTCGGTTCCTTGGATATATCAAGTTACTTTCTACTTTAGAGCCCTGAAGTATGATGTTGCCTCACCTAGAATGATCTTTACAGGTACATTTACCTAGCTGATCACTGTCCATCCTTCAAGGACAACTTTAAGTTGCTTTCCATAGAAGGTTTTCTGAGCTTCCAAAACTAGATTATGTTGCTCTGACATTTTTATCATACTTTTTTTTAATGTCTAATATTCTGTCTCCTTTTGCACTTAAAAATAATTTACCAGGGGTGCCCGGGTGGCTCAGTGGGTTAAGCTTCTGCCTTCAGCTCAGGTCATGATCCTGGGATCCTGGGATCGAGCCCCATATCAGGCTCTCTGCTCAGTGGAGAGCCTGCTTGCCCCTCTCTCTCTGCCTGCCTCTCTGGCTACTTGTGATCTCTCTCTCTCTCTGTGTCAAATAAATAAATAAAATCTTTAAAAAAATAATTTACCACAATATGTCTAGTATCTAGCCCAATATCTGGTACAAAATTATGCATTAACTATTTTACTGAACTAACCAAGATTTCTTGGCCACCTGTGAATGCTCCTTTTTTGAGAGTAAAGCCTGAGAGAGATTTTTGTCCTTCCTTGATTTCTCGTCTTTTTAAAGAAACAATCTGTGCAATTAGAATGGGGTTTTTGGAGATACTGACAGCCAAGTTTCTCCTTGAACCTAGTGACAGGAATTTCAGGTGATTAGGGCTTTAGATTGTATTTCACCAGAGTAAGTTTCAAATGATTTATATTCTCAAGCTCTCAGGATAGACACAACAGGATTACATTTCCCTGTTCTTTTTTCACTCTTCCAACATTTGGCAAAAGATTCAGAGTATCACCATAACTACCAGCTCCCCTGTCTCTTTCACGGCTGGGCGCTGAGTTCTTGTATTCACTTTAAAATCTAATCCCGGGATTTATATAGTCCCTGACCTCTTCCTACACATTTCATTCTGCTGATCTCACAAAATCCAGTTTGGGATGGGTTGCTTGCTTCTTGATTTGCTTTTCTAGAGAGCAAGTCCTTGTTACATTGTAACTCTCAGACCAGAGGACAGACAGCTTGTACTTCTCTCTAAATTCTAAATTCATTGAGCAAATTGATATGCTAAAGAAATTCAAAAGTAGCAATATGGCAAGACTTTATTAAATGGCACAGGACAGTCTACTTCCTGATTTCCTCTGAAAAAGGCAAACAAATGAGAATTGAATTTAATATGCTATGTTCCTGGCATTGATTTTCCCATCTAGTCTACTTCCGTCTTCCTTTTTACTTTGCTATTTTACTTAATATCATTAAATTAATTTTCTCTGGGTTGAATTTTGTTAACCCAATCACAAAGAATGAATAGCAGGAATTTGCCTGTGCATACAAATTAGGTAATGTGAGGTTCCCAAAGTCCCAAAATCTAACGTAACATCTCAAGTCCCCAGTTATAATGACTGCTTCCATTTATCACATAGAACTTGTTCAGAGTGTGTGGTTGGTCACTTGATTCCTCTTGAAAGACCTCATGCCTTTCTCTGTCACTGGCTTGGTTTTCTCTTCTGATCTTTTCACTGTGGCCTTGTCTCAAGAGATAAATTTGTTTTATTTTTTTTTTAAAGATTTTATTTTATTTATATGAGACACAGACAACAAGGTTGGGGCTCTTGTTGGAAAGAGGGAAAGGAAAGGAAGAAGGAGAAGCAGACTCCCCACTGAGCAGGGAGCCTGATTTGGGTCTCGATCCCAGGATCCTGGGATCATTACCTGAGCCAAAGGCAGATGCTTAACTGAGCCCCTCAGGCGTCCTTCAAGAGATAAATTTAACATTTTTATTTAAGTATAGTTAACATCAAGAGATTAAATCTTAACTCTGAATGTTAATGTATTCATTGAAAATGAGGAAAAAAATGTAGCTTACAGAGAACATATATTCATATCCATTTTGGAGAGATATCTGACAGGAAACCAGGAACTGTCCCTGGTCAGACCTTGGGAGGTTGCATCAGCTTTGACTCTGTGCCTCTCCCGCATTTGAGCTCCCTGACTGCTAACCAACAGTGTTCTTTCCTGTGAAACTTCTCTCTTTAGATAATTTAATGCCCTAAGTTTTATTATAGCCAAGGGTTACTACTGTGGCTGTGCATATTTCTTTAAAGTGACCTGCATAAAATGATTCACATTTGTTTTTAATAGTTTACTTTCTTAGAACTACATTAGCTTTTCACTTCTCAGATTCTCACAGAGATGTAGAGAAGGATTGAAGTAAAGGTAGATGGGGGATAAAATTGGAAAACTCTTAATATTTTATTTTTCTCTTCACTGATATAGTTAAAATCCCAATCAGCTACTTCCTGTACTATTGTAATAGCCTCTTAAACTACAGTTAACATCATTACTTTTTAAATTTTATCTTACTGTGTGAAGAATGACTAACATGAGACTAACTTCTTAACAAAAATTTAAATGTAAAATATTGTTAACTAAGGGGCAATGCACAGATCTCTAAAACTTATGTATATTATATAATTGAGACTTTATGTCCATTGATAAGCTAAAGTAACCTTTCTGGCTACAATCTATCCTACAAGAATATTGACTTTGGTAAAGCGTCTCCCTGATCTGGTTATTTATTCCCTTGCTCAAAGCTTTTCTGGATTACTGTTGCCTATTGGAGTGGTTCTCAAACTGTTGTTCTGAGACCAGTAGCATCAGCATCACCTGGGAACTTGATAGAAATGCTGATTTCCAGATTTCTACTCTAGCTCTACTCAGTCAGAAACTCAGGGGCAGGGCCCAGCAATCTATGTTTCAAACCCCAGAGATGATTCTGATGCTCACCGAAGTATGAGAACCACCAGACCAATAAATAATCTAAATTGCTAAAAATGCCATTTAAAGTCCTAAGTGACATGATAACAACCCACATTCCAGCTTCATTCCACAAACTCTGCTATGCGTTTTCTAAGCACTGATAAAATGGCAAGACTTTCTATTTTTAAAATATGCAGTGTCTTTCCTCATGTCCTACATTTTGCTTAAACTATTCCTTCTCTAAGAGACTTTTTCATCACACCCTCTCTTACAACCACCACTAGCAGTAATTGCTTCAGTCTTCTTTATTCTCCAAGGCCCTCTCTGAAAAGCGCCCCCCTTTTTAAGACTTTACTGATTCTCTCTCCATCAAAAATGATCTCTCCCTCTTTTTAATCTTCAAAATAATTTGTTTTTTATCCCTTTATGGCAGCATTGCAATCTAAAACATTTTACTTATGAATAGGACCCTGTTTTTACCGTATTTAGAAGACTTTGATAGGCAGGAATTACATCCTGTCCACCTTGATTCTGTTGCAGGCTTTTGAGCATAGGGTAGCTTAGTTGAACAAAACAAACAACTTTTATTTCTACACAGAACAGTTCTCTACAAGCCTCTTTTTGACAATTTCAGACCTGGTGCTTCCCTACAAACCCTCTAGTCTCCTCATGAGTAACAGAAGATAGAATCGGGTTGAGACTGCATAGACCTGCTTTCAAATTGCAGACTCACAGCACCTTGCTGGTGACTTCAGGCAAATCCCTTACTTCTGTGGATCTCATTTCTAAAATGGGGCTAATACTACCTACCTCACAGCATTACTGTGAAGACTATATTCTGTGTAGTAATATACATAAAATATGTAAACAAACGACTTCTACTATTATAAAATGTTTACCTAAAGCCATAAGAACTAAATGATTATCCAAAGTCCACATTAACCAATAAATGACCAAGATAGAATTGGAAATTATATCTATTTTTGTACTTTATTTCCATCTACTGTGTTAAAAAAAAAGGAGAGGAATAAAATGTAGGCTAAATATGACCTGACACTAAAGAATATCTGAGTCAAAATACAGGCTTCTTGAAAGGTGGTTCTTGGGGCACCTGGGTGGCTCAGTTGTTTAAGCATCCGATTCTTGGTTTTGCCTCAGATCATGATCTCATGGTTATGGGATCAAGTCCTGAGTCTGGCTCTGAGCTCTGTGCGGAGCCTGCTTCATATTCTTTCTCCTTCTCCCTCCTATTCACTCTCTCTCTCTCTCTTAAAAAAAGAAAGAAAGGAAGAAAGAAAAATGTTTAAAGGTGGTTCTTCAAATGTCACTGAAGAGTTGATAACTCTCTTAGCCACTGTTGTAAATGAACATCGAAGACGGGATATTCCTCCACGTCTTCAAAGCCATCATAAGATATATATACACTCTGGACTCCAGGAACCAAACTGAGGGTTACAGAAGGGAGGGGGTGGGAGGATGGGGTAACTGGGTGATGGATATTAAGGAGGGTATGTGTGGTGATGAGTACTGGGTGTTATATGTGACTAATGAATCGTTGAACACTACATCAAAAACTAGTTATGTACTATAGGCTGGCTAATTGAACATAATAAAAAACAAACAAAAAAATATCAAAGTTTTCAACCTGAAAAAGACAAAAAATAAAAAATAAGGACTGTTTATTATTTAAAAATATACATATATACACCTAGGATACCTTCCTCATGATCTGGAAGCTAATGCTTACCTCCTGGGTTCTCATCTAGAAGCAAGCATCCCCGTCCAGTGCTACATTCTTACCTTGCTCTTATTCCAAGATGATCTATTTCCCCTCCCCTCCGAACATGATTTCCTTGGCTACCTACCACACTTTGATGAAGTAAGTCTTCCAAATAATGGAACAGATAAAACACACTTTGGTGCGTGTTATAAATTGCTTTGGTAACTTACTTGACAATAAACGTCAACTTTTACTTAAATAAATCTTTAAGGGGAAATACATCAGTTCCCTGAATATGTGTGCACATATGTGTTTATATGAAAAGCTCTACTAGAATCTGCGCTGTCAAGTTCTAACTTTAATGTCCCATGGTTTCTTTCTGTACTATTTTATGGCTTCTGAAAGTTACCAGGAGAAATTAATAAGGATTCATTCCCAATTATATCATGTTACTTGTGTTCTGTTCTTTACAATAAAATCGGACATTTTGAGATGTTGATTATTTCCACCTTGCGTTATTTTTCTTTCAGTATTTTTCGTCAATGAGATTTTTAACTATATATTCAAAATTACTTAATCTTCTCCTAATCCTTTTTATTCATAGCTTGTTATGTCTATGTGCATTAACTAGAATTGTACATATTTGTTCCATCAGGTATATATTTCATTCACTTCACTGCCATACAAGTATATTGAACAGTTACAGTCTGTTCTTAAAACGTGACCTGTTGTGGGGCATCTGGGTGGCTCAGTCAGTTAAGCAGCCAACTCTTGGTTAGCTTGGGTCGTGATCTCTGGGTCATGAGATCAAGTCCCATATTGGGCTCTGTGCTGAGCACAGAATCTGTTCAAGATTATTTCCCTCTTCCTCTCCTTCCCACTATGTTTCTCCCCCTGCTCCCACTCTTTTGCTCTCTCTCTAAAATAAATAAATAAGGTCAACTAATCTTTGACAAAGCAGGAAAGAATATCCAATGGAAAAACAAAACAGGCTCTCAACAAACAGTGTTGGGAAAACTGGACAGCCACATGCCTAAGAATGAAATTGGACCACTTTCTTACACCATACACAAAAATGAATTCAAAATGGATGAAAGGCCTAAATTTGAGACAGGAATCCATTAAATTCCTAGAGGTGAATACAGGCAGTAACCTCTTTGACCTTGGCCATGGCAACTTCTTACTAGACACATCTCTGAAGGAAAGGGAAACAAAAGCAAAAATGAACTATGGGGACTTCATCAGGGTAAAAGTCTTCTGCATGGCAAAAGAAACAGTCAACAAAACTAAAAAGCAACCTATGGAATGGGAGAAGATCTTTGTAAATGTCTTATCAGATAAAGGGCTAGTATCCAAAATTTATAAAGAACTTATCAAAATCAACACCCCAAAAAACAAACAAAAAATCTAATCATGAAATGGGCAGAAGACACAATTTCTCCAAAGAGAAGACACAAAATTTCTCCAAAAAAGACATACAAATGGCCAATAGACACATGAAAAAATGCTCAACATCACTTGGCATCAGAGAAATACAAATCAAAACCACAGTGAGATACCACCTTACACCAGTCAGAATGGCTAAAATTAACAAGTCAGGAAACAGATGTTGGCGAGGATGCAGAGAAAGGAACCCTCCTACACTGTTGGTGGGAATGCAAACTGGTGCAGCCACTCTGGAAAACAGTATGGAGGTTCCTCAAAAAGTTAAAAATAGAACTACGCTATGATCCAGCAATTGCACTTCAGGGTATTTATCCAAATAATACAAAAATTTGTTTTTATTGATAATTTGATTATTTGATCATTGATAATTTGATTATTTGGTAATTTGAAGGGGTACATACACCCTGATGTTTAGAGTAGCAATGTCCACCATAGACAAAGTATGGAAAGAGCCCAAATTTACATTTTCAGATGAATGCACAAAGATGTGGTGTGTGTGTGTGTGTGTATTTTATATCTATATCTATATCTATAATTGAATATTACTCAACCACCAAAAAGGAAGAAATCTTGCCATCTGCAACAATATAGATGGAACTAGAGGGTATTATGCTAAGTGAAATAAGTCAGTCAGAGAAACACAAATACAATAGGATTTTATTCATATGTGGGATTTTGGAAACAAAATAGATGAACATAAGGTAAGAGAAGGAAAAATAAAATAAGATAAAAACGGAGAGGGAAGCAAACCATAGGGAACAAACCAGGGTGGGTAAGGGGATGGGGTGATTGGGTGATGAGCATTAAAGAGGGCACTTGATGTGATGAGCACTGGGTGTTATATGCAACTAATGAATCACTAAATTCAACCCCTAAAACTAATAATACACTATATGTTAACTAAATTGAATTTCAATAATTTTTTAAAGGAAATTAAGTAAATAAATAAAATCTTAAAAAAAGAAACAACAACAACCAACCTCTTTTGTATGGCAGATGTAAAAATAAGGCATGGTAAAAGCCTGAAGGATTTCAGTCTTGGTCTGTATGTGTATGTGTGTGTGTGTGTGAGAGAGAGAGAGAGAGAGACAGAGAGAGAGAGAGAGATCACTCTGGTTTCTCAATTTTGTGACACTGAAGGACTGAAAGAGAAATAGCAGCTTCTGCTCTGTATCAGTAGTTAGCCACTTTGCATAACAAATCACCCTGAAATTTAGTGGCCAAGGAACAATTATTCATTATTATTAACATATCTCCACATCTGAGGAGGGTGTTGGTTGATCGAAGCTGGATTCACCTAGGTGGCTCTACTTCAAGGCATAGATCTAGCTGAATTTGTTTTGTTTTGTTTTGTTTTTCTGAAGTTTGGGCTCAGGGCTACTTCCTATCTGGTAATTTAGGCCCTGGATGAGGAAGTAGCAGGTCTTCATGAGGATAACTTTTCATGAAGATGAAAAGCAGAAACATATAAGGTCTTCTAATTTTGAGCTCAAAGCTGGAACATTGTCACTTCTACCTCATTTTGTTGGTTAAAGCAAGGCATATGGCAAAATCCCAACTCAAGGGATGGAGAGATATTTTCTGCTCCTTTAGCTGGAGGAACTACGAAGTTTCATGACAAAGGGCATGGATAAAGAGAGTGTTGAAGAACTCTGACCAATAATGCAATTACAACCATCCAATAATGTAATGTTCCCTTCCATTGAAATAGCAACCTTAAGTATTTAATTTGCCTAAAATATACTTTTCTTCTAAAAATGGTTATTTAGGCCATCCTAAATATGGGCTCATTGTTTCATAAACCCAATAGCCTATGTCCCTGAAAGCTATTCAGTTAAAAAATGGCTACAGTCTTTCATTGGTGAAATGAAGATAAATTGCATGGAGCACTTATCCTCATTTGCTCCGTGAGAGCAGATATCACACCTTATGCTCCTTTCTAGAAGTATGTCCCTGATAGTGAGGAGTTAGAAGCTGGATCCTTTAAATAGCTCTTGTCTTATTGAAATGTATCAGGTAACAACAGAGAAGCCTGATTTCAAATATTGGTTCTGTCACTTACCAATTATGTGACCTTGATTATTTAGACCCTCTGGCCTCAGAGTCTTCATCTATAAAATGTGTATTCTGAAACCTACTTGGCAGAGTGCTATAAGGATTAATGAGATCATTTTATAAAACACCTGAAATAATACCTGGTACCTAGTAGTATTCAATAGGAATAAACGTTCTTAGGCTGAAGTGAATTTTACCCATCATGAGCAATACCAAAACTAAGTACTGATATTAATGTTGCAGGCACGAATTTTGAAGCCATCTTAAGTGATAAAATTTCCTTTTCTTTTTAATAACTCTGCTGATAAGTCATTCTATAAATGTATATTGAGTGCCTTCTCTGTGCCATGCACTATGTTCTAACCATTAGAGATACAACAGAGAATAAAATAGACAAAAATTCTTGCCCTCAAAGCAGAGAAGACAGGTAATAAGCAATATATACATATTTTCATATATATGCATGCATTTGTGAAATATACATATATAATAATGTAATTATATTCCCATTTTCTTGGGCAATTACATACATATTTTCATATATATGCATATACATATTTCACATATTTTCATATATATGCATGTATGTATGTAATATACATATGTAATAATATACTATTTTCCCATTTCCTTGTACCAGTACATAATTTGTATTGATAACTGCCAAGTTGATGAAGTAGCCCTTCCAAATATTGGAACGAGAAAGTAGAACTTGGATGGGCACCTGGATGGCTCAGTGGGTTAAAGCCTCTGCCTTCGGCTCAGGTCATGATCTCAGGATCCTAGGATTGAGGACCGCATCGGGCTCTCTGCTCGGCGGAGAGCCTGCTTCCTCCTCTCTCTCTGCCTGCCTGTTGCGTACTTGGGATCTCTCTCTCTCTCTCTCTCTCAAAATAAATAAATAAAATCTTTAAAAAAAAAAAGAAAGTAGAACTTGGAACATGTTAGTGAATAGACTGCTTTGATAACTTATATGACAATAAAAATCAATTTTTAGTTAAATAAACCCTCAAGTGCTGCAGAGAAAAAATAAGATAGAAAAGGAACATAGGAGAGGAGCGGCAAGATGGTGGAAGAGTAGGAGACCGATTATCATCAGGTCCCAGGAATTCAGCCAGAGAGCTATCAAACTATTCTGAACACCTACAAATTCCACCGGAGACTGAAGAGAAGAAGAGCAGCAATTCTAGGAACAGAAAATCGACCACTTTCTGGAAGGTAGGACGTGCGGAGAAGTGAATCTGAGGCGACGGGAAGATAGACCCCGGGGGGAGGGGCCGGCTGCCGGCAAGGGAGCGAGCAGCGGAGCACAGACTCAGAACTGTGAGAAGTCGGCTCCACTGAGGGACGTCGCCCCAGAGACCAAGCGGGGGGGAAGCCCCTGCAGGGACAGTGTGGTCTCAGGACCCATGGGGACACAAAAAGACCAGGGGTGTCTGAGCGTGACTGAGCTCCCAGGTCTCAGAGAGAAGCCGGCGGGAGAGATGGAGCTGAGCTGAGGCGTCTCTCAGCTTGGGGTTACCTTGGGCTGTGATCTGAAGCNGGCGGCAGACCTGGAGAGACTCACCTTCCTCCTCCGGGAGGAGTGGCGTGGGAGCGGCTGCAGGAATCTGCCGGGTTCGTAGATTCTAAACGGGGCCGCGCCAGAGACAGAGACACTCGGTCACAGGCCGGGTGAGCTCGGAGCGCGGCTGGAGACCAGGCGACGGGAGGGACTGCTTTTCTCTCAGGCCCCAGGCTCTCGGCTCCTCCGGGTCGGAGACTGGGAGCTGCCATTTTCAGTCCCATCCTCCAATGAGGTACAGAAAGCGTTCAGGGAACAAAAGCTCCTGAGAGCGAACCCGAGCTGAT